>MVAI01000029.1:0-103964 GCA_014825565.1 Phaffia tasmanica | reverse complement strand
GAAAAAACAAAAAAAAAAAAAAAAAAAAAAAACCCCTAATACACCCAGCCACTGCCAATCGCCATCTCACCGTTTTTCCGCCCTGAGCGTTTCCCATTTGGTCTCATCAACTTTCTTCCCACCGGATACGACCTATCGTCCATCGAGCTTTCGGAATCCTTCCTTTCGTCCTTATTATCAGCAAATCGTTATCCCTGTAGGCTGCTCTCTGTCGGATAACGAGTATACTTGCACATCCTCACATTCGTTCCCTTCAAATCTTTGTAAGACCCTTTGCTCCGAACCCGTTTCTTTCTCTTTCTCTTTTTCTCTCTTCTCAATCTTGTTCTTGTTCTTCTTTCTCTCTTTCTTTCTTTCTTTTTTCTCTTTTTTTTTCCTTTCTCTCTCGTAAGATCCTTGCGGGTGTGTACTTGAGCTCTGTTTGTTTGTGTTTGTGTTTGTGTTTGTGTGTCTGTGTGCGTGCGTGCGTTTGTGCGTCTGGGTCTCTGTCCGTGCTTTATCACTACTTTCTCCCCATCGGTCGATCAACTCGCTGCCTAATCATCAACAGAACTGGACATCTCCCCTACTCAACCTTTCCGAGATCTTCCTCTCCTCACGATTTATCCTTGCTCAAGACATATCTTTCTTCCCAGTCCAGACTCTGTCGCCGTTGCCCTTCGCTTGCCATCCCATCTCTTGGCTTTCTTCCTTTCCTTTCCATCGTCCCATCTTTCTTCTTGATCTTCTTTCCTTCACTCTCTCCCTTTCCCTCTTGCTTTTCTTTTTCGTCTGGCTTATATCCTTCATCTTTCTGGTTCTCCGTTTTTCCCCCTTTCTTGCTTTGTGTGCGTGTGAATCCATCTACTATCTGGCCATTGTTTCTGCCGTCCGCCTTGTCCCTTCTTCCTTGTTTCCTTCCCATCTCTCTCGTTCTTCCATCTTTCGCGTCCGAACTTTGGCTCTCCTTCAATCTTGGCAATCTCGCATCGTTCGTCCGAAAATGAATCGTTTTCACGCACAACAACCATCACTATCTCCTACTCAAATCTCACTCGAACACGTCTATTCGACCCCTGTTGGCCTTCAAGGAGGAAACGGTTTAAACCTAGCCCACGCACCGGGTTTTGACAACAACGATAGCATGAAGGTCTGTCCGAAGCTTCTCTTTTCTTTCTCCTTTCGTCTATCCATCTCCATCTCCATCTCCTCTCCATCTACATCTCTGCTTTGCTTCTATCTTCATCTCCGGACCTGCTCTCATCTTTCTATGATATTCTCGCCTGTCCTCTCAATCTCACTCTTTACCTTTGAAATATCCTCATCCGAATTGCGACTGATACTTTGCCTTCACCATCTTGTTTCTTTAGAGAACGCTTCTCGATCAAACACTTAATCAAGACTCGAAGAAACCTCGCTGGACCAACCAGACCTCACCTTCTATACTATCCACCCATCTTTACCCTCACCAACAGCAATATTCCCAGATGTCTACCTCGCCCTCGGCTCCGCATTCCTTCCCTACATTCGACCCACTGTCCTCCGTTGGTCTAGCCGGATCCGGCCTAAGCCCTTTTGGGTCGTCTTCCGTTCCCCAACAGCAGCAACAACAGCAGCAACAGCAGCAGCAGCAACAACAACAACAACAGCAGCAGCAGCAGCAGCAGCAGATTCAGCTTCAACAGCAGATGCAGGCTCAAATCCAAGCTATACAACAACAACAGAACCAGCAGATCCTCGGAATGGCCGCAGGCATGGGTGTCGGCGTCAACTCGAACGGACTGGCAGCCGCGCCCAGCGGTGGCCCTGTGTTTGGACCCGGAGCAGCCGCTAACGGTCAGCCTGGCCAGCCAAGACTAGGAGGAATGAATCCGGCTCAGGTGAGTTTTTTCTTCGTCTCTTCATCTTGTCTTCTCTCTTCTCCCTTCCTCTCAAAGCCTCACAATGGACACTTATTTGGGGGAAAAAAACAAAAAACTTTTGGTTGATGCAACGCAGATGACTGGAAATTACGGTTCGTTTTGTTACTTTTCTTGATGAACATGGAAAATGTCCGAGCGCATGAGTGCAGCGTAGTTAATTTACATTTTACTATGGATAATCATTCGAACTTTGAACAGGTCCGGCTGCCGCCGCCGCCGCCGCCGCCGGTAAGTTTCTGACAACCATATCATACCCAGTATAAATCAGAAACGTAGTCTGAATCTTGCTCCGTCTCTTCCGTCTAACCATCAGCCGCTGCTGCCAACAACCAAACAGGTCGAACTGTTTATGTCGGAAGTCTTCCTGCTGGTTCGTTTTCATCCGCTCATCTTTGCTTTCCTCCCAGTGGTTAACATTGCGCTTCATATTTTCGTTCTGCAGATGCTTCTGTCGACGAGCTCCTCAACCTCGTTCGATTTGGTCCAATCGAATGTGTCCGATTACTCCCCGAAAAGTCTTGCGTATTCATCTCATTCCTCGATGGTGCCACCGCCGCTGCCTTCCACGCCGATGCCTCGGTCAAAAAGCTCGCCCTTCATGGACAAGAACTCAAGATCGGGTGGGGTAAGCCGAGCAGTCTGCCAGGTCAGGTCGCCATGGCCATCGTCCAGAGTCAGGCCACCAGAAACGTCTACGTCGGCGGACTCGAGAGCAGTGTGGACGAGAGCTCGCTGAGGGATGATCTCGGGCGATTCGGACCGATCGATCAGGTCAAGATCGTCAGAGATAAGAACATTGGCTTTGTCCATTTCCTCTCGATCGCCACTGCTATGAAGGTATGATCCTATTTTTTTTTTCCTTCTCTTGTTATTCCATTCTTCCATCTCCTTTTTCTGCGCTCATAAAAGTGTATTTCAAAAATCATAAATGCTGACCAATCCACTTGAACTGGGATAACGGGAAACCGCCTTAGGTCGTCAACACGCTTCCTACTGAGCCGGCCTGGCAAGGCAAGCGAGTCAACTACGGAAAAGATCGATGTGCCTACGTGTCAGTTTCTATCTCGCGCGTTTTTTCTCATTTGTTTGTTTGCATGTTTCCTCCCACGCGTCATCTTGTGTTGAGTCTGCTCTTTGCTTCTCCATTTCATGTCCTCTCGGCTATACAGTCCAAAAGCTCAGCAGGCAGCTGTTCAAGCCGCCCAGGCACACGCTCAAGCGGCCGTTGGCCTGCCTATCAACAACCCACCCTTCATGTTCGCTTCCAGTGCACCCGGATTTGCACCAATTGGCGTCGGAGCTGGCAGAGCTGCCACGTTTGGACAGGCAGGCGATGTTGGACAGTTGGGTTTGCTACATTCTCAAGCAGGCAACAGGACGGTTCGTTCTCTGTCTTTTTATCTCTAGTGATCCCACCTTTGGTCTACAGTTCGTCTGGAACTAACTCGAGATGCCCTTCCGTGTAGGTCTACATGGGCAATCTTCACCCGGAGACAACGGCCGAGGAACTTTGTAATGCTATTCGGGGTGGAATGGTTGCTCAGTGCGTTCTGTCTTTTCCTTGTATCTGGGTCTTTCCTTGTTCTTGTGCTGAACTCGGATCTTTTTCTCGTGAATTTCAGGATTCGATACATGCCCGATAAGCACATTGCTGTAAGTACCCCTATCAGATCTTTTTGTGTTCCATCACGTTCAGATTATTCTTTCTGGAAGATGAATGATGACAAACCATATGTTCGATTCAAAATAAAAATAAAAACAGTTCGTGACGTTCGTCGACCCATCGAGCGCCGCCTCATTCTTCCAGTGGGCCACCCTCCAAGGTCTTCAGATCAACTCGAGAAGACTCAAAGTCGGATGGGGAAAGCATTCGGGACCATTAAATGGACCAACACTGACTGCTGTTCAGGCTGGAGCTAGTCGGAACATCTGTTAGTTTCTTCTTTCCTTCCTTTTCCCCCCTCTCCTGCTATCTGTCGGATAAGAACGGAGATCCTCATAAAACATTTCTGCATATCGGTTTGATCTGATCAGATATCGGAAATATCACGGATTGGGATGCGTTCTCGGAAGAGCGACTGCGTAGGGATTTCTCAGAGTACGGAGAGTAAGTCCGAGTTTGTCTTCCTCTTCTCTCATCACTTAGAAAGATAAACTGTTGGCTTAATTTTTGTGATCTGTAACCCGCCTGCTCTCGTATGTAGGATCGAGCTTATCAACCACCTGAAAGATAAAGGGTGCACGTTTGTCAACTTTACGTCTCTTCAAAACGCCATTAAAGCCCTCGAGGGTTCGTTCTCTTCGTGTTTCTCTTTTTCCTCTTCTTTGAATCTTGAGATGGAATCGCCTTGTTCTGACGTTTCCTCGTTCCTTTCTTCGTTTTTGGGAACCGTCTTTTTCTCTTTAGCCATCCGTCAAAAGCCAGAATACTCGTCCCTCAAGATCTCATACGGAAAAGATCGATGTGCAAACCCTCCTCGAGCAAACAACAACAATGGGGGTGCAGGCAGATCACGAACCGAGACGGCGACGGCTCCTACTTCTACGCCCGCTGAAGGTTCGTTTGGAACACAAGAGATTTCGACAGAAAGTGAAGATCAGACCATGGCTGAGGACATAAAGGATGAGAGTTTGGTGGCTGCTGAAGTTGACCGCAAGGAGTAGAGACGGAAAGGATCGAGGGATCAGAAATCGAGAGGTGAAAGGGTAGATCAGAGAGGAACACGTTTTCCCTCCTCTCTCCTTTTCCTTTTCTCTCTCTTTTCGTTCATGCCAAGCCGACGGTCGATGTTCGAGTAGGGAGATGTGATCAAGAAAAAGCGATTTCTTTTGATCCCGATTATAAACTGTTTCCCATCGCCTTTTTCTTTTCGGGTTTGTTTTTTATTTGGGTATTAGTTTGGAATTCGTTTCGGGTTCGATTCGACGTAGATCAGGTTCCACTCCATGGACAACCTCTTGCTCTTCCCTTTTCTTCTTCTTCATATCCCCTGTTAACCCACCTCCTTTTTCTTGATGCTTTCCCTCCCTCTTCTTTCCATCTTGTCAGATATCCATCTTTTTCCCTCCACAGTTCCTCCTTTTGATTTCTCTTTTTCCTCTCTTCCTTTGATCCTTTCTTCCACTCTTTGTTCTGTCCGTTATCACTCGGTCAAGTTTCGCGTTTTTTCTTCTCTCTTCTTTATCCCTTCTTTCTATGTCGTCTTGATTTATTTCGTATTTAATCACCTCGATCGTTTCATCCTTCCTCCCCGATCTTCTCTTCTCTTTGTCTTTCTTTTTTCGCCATATAGTGAGAAAGAGAGGGAGGGAGAGAGAAATGAAACGAAAAGACGTGTTAGAGATGGTCCGGTTTGAATGCAATTTATCGACACAGAGAAGAAAGAAAGAAAAAGAAAGAGAAGCAGACGATACTCCAGGACAGACAGATATGTGGACAGACGGGCAAAATAGGACGATACCAAGCATACTACCGATAGGATAGTGTACACACAAGGCTAAAAGAGGCAAGACGTATAAAGAAAAGAGATCAGGACAGACAGAACAGAGAGGTACCTAAAAAAACAACATAGAATTGAAGGAAAGAGAGTTTTGTCCGGTCGTCAAACGATTATACAACAGAAGATGATACACAAAAATCCACACAAGGAAAAGGAAGAGACAGCTAATGTGGAAGCAGTTGTTTATCCATCCGAGAGACACTTGAATTGATACAGAAGGATTACGAGGCAGAAGCAGATACGCATAAGTGTTCGGTTTCCGGTAAATTACAAACCTGAGAAATAATCTGCAGGGTAGCAAACGTCAGGTTTGGCAACGTAAAGTAAGGACTGTGAATTTGAACAAGGAAAGCGAATTGCGATCAGATCTAACTTTCAATGAATGAACAAAAGAACGAAAGACGATCAAAGGATGAAGGACGAACAATCTTGAAGTATTTGACGTGGTCCGTAGGAAGCAAGGTGACATCGGCTGGGTGAATCGAAGACAGAAATTGTCCGTCAAAAAGTTTTGTTTTATTCGAAAGGAACGAGAGATTAGATCTAGACTGACTGGTGACGATGATAGTGGGCTTGTCTCCGTTATCGAACTCGACATAATAAAGTTCTCCCTCGATGGCCACTACAAACAAGAAAAAGAGATTTTGTGAGAACACAGGACTGGCTTGTCTATAGATATTGAAGAAGAAAGGAGATAAGACAGACCATCGGCTAAGTTGACCCAGTAGGGAATCAAAATAGCTCCATCCGACTTCTCAAAGACGACCGCATTGCCCGACCAAAGCTTCGATTGAGCAGGAAGGTTGTGTCCAGTAGAGAACGCAACAGTGCTCTTATAAGTATCTCCAGATTCGACAGTGATAGACACCGTCCGCTTAGACACGCCAGCCAGGACCAGCACGCTAGATAGAAAAAAGAAAGAAATAAGCATTATATTCACAATGACTGAAACGAAGTGAAATGAAATTCGAAGAGACGTACTTGGAATTTTGAGGACCGAAGTCTGCCCCCTTCGAGCCATAAGCCAAGACCAAACCTATAGAAGAGATTGAAGAAAAATACATGAGCGCCATGGAATGTTGACGGAATAAGCTAAGCATCTGTGATTCAACGAACCAAGATCAGTGTAATCTTTCTCGCCGTTCTTGATCTCAATGTTGGTAGTCAAATTGTTCGCAAAACTACATATAGACGGAAGAGGCGATGTTTTAGTACTTGAGGACAATCGAGCAACATAGAAGGAGAGAAACATCACCTGAAGTCGACTATAAGAGGAGTGGTCGTTTTGTCCACAATTGTACCGTATTGACCTGAAGATGAAACCACATTTACTGATCTTGAACTCTCAGTCATACTATAAGATTGAGTCATCGAAGCTTACCAAAGGTGTCCAAAGTTGACGAAAGATAACCCGACTTATCAGAGAATTCTTTGTCGTCAAAGTTGACGTAAATCTGGCCCTTATAGGTCTTGAGGACAGCAGAGACCGAGGGTTGCGCAGCTTAGACCAGCGGTCCAGGAGAAAAGTAGAAGGCCAGAAAAAGAGTCCAATAAGTGCACAAGCTTGATAAGCGTGAAATGCGGTTTTTTGGAAGACGACTACAGATAAAAGCGGATAGAGCATGGTCACTTACCTGCCCTCCGGACAACCTTGTCCCTAGGCAAGTATGAACTAGCTTCTCTAGGGTCTTGTAACCACCTAGGAAGAGGGATCATTCGACTAGACTTCTTCTGATAAGCCTCCACCTCGGACCGAGGTGCATGAATGAAGCTTGACCTCGACGTGACAGTAGGCGAGGCATCTACAAAAGTATTCACCAAAGCGAGGCAAACCACGGTGAAAGCAGCAGGAAAGAGCATTTTACAAAAAAGATCGACTGAGTGTTAGGCAAGCGAGGGTGGAAATAGGAGTGAGAGTAAGGGCAGAGGTGAGAGTAAGGAAGCGTAGAGCAGAAAAGAAAAGAAAGAAGGATGAAGAGGATGAAGAACAAATGCATGGAGAGCGTCTTTTTAAACCCAGATCGGAGGGTCTTGAGAGAGAAAGGACATGTCTGTCCGACTTGAAAAGTATGAGGTATTAAGCATGAGCAAGGTGTGCACATCGACTGGAGTACAGTTCGAGGAAGAAGTGAGTGTAAGTGGTTGGGCGCAACTTGGTTAGTGATGGGGATGCATGGAACCCATACGCCAACAGTCAGCCAATTTGAAAGAAGAAGAGAAGAGAAGAGAAGAAGAGATCAGCAGGTGACCCTTCACGTTAAGAGTCTGGTTAGGTCACCAATCAATCGGATGGGAAAGGATGGAATAGAAACATGGTTAGAGAAATAAATGAAACAAATGCATACACACATACTGGTTAATCACCCATTCGACCCCGTACGTGTACATTCTCACTCACGCCTTGCCTAACTCAAAATTAAGCAAGTAAATCATAAGTCAAAAAGGATACTATGATGATTCAACGATAGTTCACTGGGTTGTTCAACCCTTTTCTCTTTGAGAGTATGTAAGAATCAAAAGAGCATGTCTATAGGAAGCGGAGGGAAGTGATTTTTAGACGCCGACGACCCGGCCGGTCTTCCACTGCGAGTTCTTGAAAGCAAGTTCTACCGCTGCATTTCCCCAGTCCTATGAGAGCAAGCAAGGAGCAATAACTCAAATGTTAATAGAAAGCAAGAAAAGATATAGATCCAACAAAGAGAACTCAGTTTGCTTACATCTCCATGGTTGTGGTTCTTGTCGACGTTCTCGGTGCTGATTCCCGCTCGTTGGAATGCTTGCTCATCCGTCAAACAGGTCAGCACACCGAATACGACGGGCGTGCCAGTCTCGGTCTGAACATTCATCAATCCATGTGAAACAGACTCGGCGATGTACTCGAAATGCATGGTCGATCCCTTGATCAGCACACCGATGGCAATCAGCACATCGTAAGGCTTAGTCGGCATAGATGAGGCCGCAGGGGTTGATGGGTTGATGAGGGAGGAGAGAGAAGTGCTCGACCCAGAGGTCAGAAGGTCGGTAGCTCCACCAAGAAGAGTGGTTGGTGAAAGCGTATTGGATCCATTGATGATGCTACAGATCGAATGAGACGAATTATTTATCTATACTTCCGTAGATGGTGAGAGAAAAAAGCGGGAAAAGGACTTACCACTTAGCAGCAAAAGGGAGTTCGTAGCTTCCAGGAACGGTCTCCTCAACAATATCCTCCTCTTTGACACCAGCGGCAAGGAGTTTATCTCTGCAACCCTTGACGAGGGCTTGAATGATGGCATCGTTCCATCGGGCTCGAAGGATGCAGACTCGGAGTCCAGCACCCTGGGCCGTGTAGGCTTTCGGAAGAGAATCAGCGGTAGGAGCCATGGTTTTGATAAGTCTGTTCACCAACACAAACCAGTCAACGGAAAAGATACATGGCAGTTTTATGAGATCGGCTTCTATTCACATGAGAATGATTGGTCAAGAGCAACAAGTCGTCCTTACAGAGAAGTTAAATTAAAGAGATGGTTGAGTGTTGAATCAGTCGTTGCTCTAAAAGTCAACCAATTTCTTCTTCTCCTTTATTCATTCTTTCTCATCCGGAACAGTATTCTTGACTCTTTCCACCGTCATCCATCTCTCAGATCACCTCCATTTTTACATCTATAGTCGATATCAATTCATATCCGCGCATAAACCTGTCTTCTAACGACCCATGCGATCTAAAACAATCGAGATCAGATGGCACGATCTCAACGCCATCTACTCTTCCGACTTTCAACCTTTTCCACCCCAGCAGTTTAAACGGTTCATCAGTGCAAACTCGGCTCAGTCGAACGGAAAACAAAAGGAAAAGGAGCAGGTTGTTGCTGGTGGAAGAAGCTACAAGCTCGCTACTGCAGGTGCCGATAACCACGTTCGAGTCAGTGTATCTGCTTTCTATGGAAATCAAGCGAATCAATAGTTCACCATTGACCGTGCTTTGTTTATCAATGTATCTAGCTCTGGCTCATTCATCCTAACATCCCGGATGCTTCTCTAATCAACTCAAGCTCTACATTACAGCATACGTCTGGCTCAGTGACTTTCCCGCCTCCTCGGGCCGAATTTCTAGCGACCTTGCAGAGACACAGCGCTGCCGTCAACGTGGTCCGATGGAGCCCTAAAGGTCTGTAACTTAGGTTTTCAGCGTCCCTGAAGGAATCGCGGAGACAGCATACTGAAACACGTTTTTCAATCGCTTTCTGTCTTATTTGGTATTTATCGGTGGCTAACTATAGAGGAGATCCTTGCATCGGCGGGTGATGGTAAGCTGTTTATAATCTCACGTGCAAAACCTGAACGATATATCTAAGCGTGTCTAGAAGGCTGTTGACTGATGTTGAACGATACCGGACTGAAATATACTCTTCCTGTTTGACTTTGCCTAGATGGAGTTGTCCTCCTTTGGGTACCGAAAACAAACGTGGGAAATGACACGGCCATGCCAGCTATCTTCGGAGAAGCTCCTGGGATGGAGATCGGTCAAAAGGAGTTTTGGAAGCGAAAATTGGAGATCAGGTTTGTCTGTTGTCTAGGCTAGTTATTCTTAGAGAAAGAAGCCTTGATCAATTCTAATCGTTTCGTTCAATCCTGGCTGGCTTTTCTTGTTATCTTTGACATAGAGTTACCTCAAAGGAGATTTACGATCTTGCTTGGAGTCCTGATGGCTCTCATTTTATCGTCGGGTGCACTGACAACAGCGCAAAGATTTACGATGCCACTACAGGTATGTCCAGGTACTAAATCGATCTTTGATCCTTCTCTAAATAATTTATTGATGCACGTTATCCTGTCTGTGAATAGGGAGCTGTATAAAGGTGATTGCCGAACATTCTCACTACGTTCAGGGTGTAGCTTGGGATCCCCTGAATGAATACATTGCAACTCAAAGTAGCGACAGGTGGGTTTGTTGGACATCTGATTGAACGTATATAAGCTGAATAGACTAAATCGAACTGTTTGACTAAACTCTATAGAACGGTCCATATCCACCGAATTCAACAAACAAAAAATGGATTGGAATTCCATCCATACAGCCGGACTCAGAAGATGGATGTTCACCACTCTCGAACACCCTCTTTTTCCTCTTCATCCTCGTCATCGGCTCGCCCAAATTTCCACCGAAGAGGATCCACCGCTGTGTCTGACACAGAAGGTTCTGAGTATGGCGGGAGCGATATCCCTACTGCTGCTACCACCACCACCACCACCACCACCACTACTGATCCAGCCACCGTCACGACTGCCACTCTCTCGGGTTTACCAGGTCTTGCTGGTCCACCTACCCCTTCGAGTACAATCTCTCAACCGGGCACCCCTTTGCTGAATGCCTCAATGAAACCTCCTTCGTGTCGAGATTCATTCTCAAGCTCTGCGGCCGCTTCTCCTCCACCGGCTGTATATTCTGCTATGGAGAGAATGAATGGAAATATGGCTGGATACGGTCGGTCTCCCTCGCCACTTCCAGCAGTCCGACCAGGAGGTAGTGGCGGACCGACAGCATCAGTGACGGGAGGCGCTGGTTCATCTGCTTCTACTCCTGCTCCGAGACAAGGTATATCCAACACGCTTTTCGGGGATGAATCGTTCACCAACTACTTCCGGCGTCTATCCTTCTCGCCTGATGGCGCTCTCCTCCTTACTCCGGCCGGCCAAATTCAAAGCCAGCTTCTATCGTTTCCCCCCTCACCCTCGCCCTCTACCTCGTCCGCTACCGGTGACTCTGCTGCACCGTCTTCTTCTAAAGCGAGACGCCCCACAGTAGGAGAGACAGGCTCGAGACCAACGGTATACATATACTCGAGGGCCAATCTGTCAAATGCACCAATTGCTCATCTCCCAGGTCAAAAAACAGCCAGTATCGCCGTCAAGTTCAGTCCAGTTCTCTACGACTTAAACGTGTTCAATGGCGGCGCTGGAATTGAAGAACCTAAAACGATTGTGGTGGACGAACATAGTGAGCAAGACATCACTGTGCAACTCGGAACAGTTGATAATGTCGACGTGGTAAAAGACCCTCCGTCGGGAGAATTAGACGAAGGAGCAGATGAGTTGGTTGAAGGACCAGAACCATCGCACTTACCATCAAGCATAGCCGGAGAGGGTGAAACGTTTGAAAGTGGTACCGCCGGCCCGCTCCCTACGAATACGATGTCACCCACTGTGTTTAGTTTGCCATACAGGATGTACTTTGCGGTCGCTACCCAAGACGCTGTGCTACTTTATGATACGCAGCAGACTTCTCCTTTGGCTATATTCAAAGGGCTGCATTACTCTGGATTTACTGATCTGGCATGGTTCGTTCTCAGTCGCTTTCCTTTGCCTGTTTTATAGGTGTGTGTTCATTATGGACAACGTGACTGATGTTCCGATATGGTTTGTTGGTCAATTAGGTCTCCGGACGGACAGTCGTTGATCTTGTCTTCGCTGGATGGATACTGCTCTGTTGTCGTATGTGATACATTTAGCCTTTGAGCTCTGTTTCTTCGTTCTGTCTGACTTGATCTATTCTTCCTTTCACTTCTTTCTCTTCCCTTATAAGGTTTTCGACCCTGGAGAGCTAGGAGTGATTCACCCAACTCAACAGCATCAGAAACAGCTCCAGGCTCTGGCCGCTACACTCTCGACCTCGACATCCCACTCTGTCTCACTACCTCCCTCTCCAGCTCTCACTCACAGCGCACCCGCCCCGCTGATTTCATTTGCGGCGCCTGCATCTTCATTGGCTCCCATATCCATGTCGGCCGCTCAAGAAGCGGCTATGGAAGACCTGCTGATTATGGAAGTGAAGAAGGCGGAAGAGAACCCCTTGGAAACGACTGCTGCAAGCGGAGGAACACTCAAACGATCAGCAGAGGAAGATCAAAGGGATACACCGTCTCGGTCAACAGATTCATCTGACTCTCCACTAGTCCGAGGACCGATAGAATTAGGAATAGGTGTAAATGTAGGGACGGCAAGTGCTAGCTCGGATAACAAGCCGATAGTGGAAGGTGCAGCGAAGAAGAAGAGGCGGATTGAACCAACATTCGTGTAAGTGGACTTTTTCGGTAATGGTTTCTCCGTACAGAGAGGAATAAAGTCTGATCTGTCTTGTTGTTTTAACTTTTTTTTGGAATGCTTTAACATCAGTGGTACGTTGGACTAAAAGTACATATGCCCGTCGTCACTCTATTCATTCTTTTATTACCTCTGTCCTCGTTTTCTCTCTCTCTCTCTCTCTTTTTTTCACTTACAGTCGAGAACTCTGAACTGTCTATATATGTATTATGATATGAGTTGTCTATATATCTGCGCATCAAGTTCGTTCTGGTGACCTGACCGAAGATCTGATGCGGTCAAGACAAAGCTAGAGTGTTAGGGTTAGATTGTCACTTACTTCAATCCCACTCGTTCAAGTCAACACCTTCAAGCCCATCCATTCATGAAGGTACTATCCGAACACATATCTTCGTTCTGATGCCTGCCCGTCCTATCATATCTCGTTCTTGTTTGCTACCAAGGATTATTTTTTCAGCCCGTTCCAATTCTAAAGTGGTCCCTCGTCCTTTCGATAAAACCAACTATCCAGTCGACTCTGATTGTATTCCTTTGACTGGTTCTTACTCGATCAATAATCTTCTGACCGACCCTTCCGGAACTGGCTTGTTATCCGAGGAGACTCTTCGTAAGCTTCATAAGCTTGCAGGCCTACAGTATCCATCCTGTTCGACTGAGGACGTCGTCGAGCTTGTGAAGGTTGTGAGAGGGGTGAGGAGCGAGAAGGTTAGAGAGCTTTTGGAGAAGGCCAATGAAGACTTTGGGAAGATTGAACCCGGTTGGGGAAGGAAAACAGTCTTGTTCGACGGAAAAGAGAAAGAGGATGAGGGGAGAGAAACGGAGGATGGTATGGCACATGGGATCGAGTTGATAAAAGATTCTCGGAGGACATCTGGAAATTTCTACACGGTAGGACGTCGACGGGTTTGAGTCGGTGAGTTTTGCCTTAGACGTCTGTTCTCCTCGAGTGGTCTGTGTCGCCTCTGATAGAGACGATTGAACGAATAGTCTCGATCCCAATGATGTACTTCTCGAGGAGTAACAGGGTGAAATATCTCAATTTTGATAAAAGATGGCTCTCCCTGAACCTCCCCGACGCTAATGGCTCTTGGCTTCTCCTTTCTCCGCCGGCATATCGCCTACTTAGACCTACACTCTTTCCCATGTTTGTCGCTTCGGTCACCACTATCTCACATTCAACCTGGACGCCAAGAAACTAGGACAATAGGCCGGATGTCAAAAATATAGGCATGCGCCCGTGACATCAGCTCAAAAAAAAAAGAACGGAGTATTCGAGAGCCACCCTCATGTTCTGATCAGAGTGGCCGTAGGAATAGATCATGATCGAACATCATACTGGATCTGAAGCCTGGCTTGAATAAAAGGATGACTGAATCTATAGGCGCTGCGAGTACGTTGATAGGATGATTAAAAGAAGAAAGAATACTGACCGTCTGTTGTATATGAAAACTGACGACAAGAGTAACTTACACAAGCTTCATACCATTCATTGCCACTCATGTTGACCTTGTTGTTGACCTAGATACTGATCTTTCGGATATCCGCTCTCGATGCTGTGAATGATCGCCGTGCTTCCCGCATCAGCTCAGGACCTGTTCAGTCAAAGTCGTTGTTCCGTCATCAGAGAGAGAACATCGGTCAACAAAGGAACGCGCTTGCTTCTTTTCAGGGACGTCCTTCTGATCAAGACTTGAGATATCTTAAAAGCCAGAAGTTCAGCGACGTGAATGTTGTTTCCGTTCTCTCCATCACCTCCACTTATCCCTTCGTTCACCCTCTCACTCTTCTTCAACTTCGGCTGGTTCCGTCGTTCGCCTTCTTTTACCTTCCAGTCCTTTATACATTCCTTCACTCGTTTCTATCCAAGACCTAGTCTTTCTTCTATTTCTTTTCTCTTCACATACCCCCCACTTCCCTTCCCTTCCCCCTCCCCCTTCCTTCTTACTCCTACTTTCTTGGCGCTTTTGCCTCCTCTCTTCTTTCTGATCAACTAGTTCGCCAACAAAACAATGAGTCTCTCTTCTTCTTTCTCATTAAGCTCTGTCCTCTCGGCCATGGGATTAGTGGCTTCAATCATCAAGCCCGTCCCTCTTTTAGGTGACATCCTTTCAGCTGACGGAGGTCTCGAAATCGGATTTCGAGCTGCCAATTGTTCTGCTGTAGACGTTAGTACATGTGTTTCTTGACGAGACCACCCAGTTATAGTATGATTGATTCTCTCCATTTGGGTTTCTTTGGGGTGCATATCTAGGCGTACGAGAAGAGCGTAGTTTCCCTGGAGGAATTTGCGCCTTTTAATCAAGCAGTCTCGAGTGTTTACAGATATAGACAACAACAGAGCGTCAATCTGGGCTCTTGGTGCGTTTTAATCCGTTGAACTAATGCCACTCTTTCATGGACAAAATGTTGACACTTTTCGTTCTTTGATTTCTCTTTTCAGGTTCGCCCAAGAGAGTTGGATGAATCCCAGTTTGTTTGCTTGCGCTTCAGGAAACAAATCTGCTGAACTAGATGTTGCTACCGGATTCGATGGAAACACCATGAGCGCTCAGTATACTTTGGAGAGACACTGGGACGAATGGATCACCGAAGACGATTTTGCGTATCTTCAAAAAATTGGTTCGTCATCTGGTTCCAGCTCCGCTATTTTGTGCAACACACAGTCCTTGACAGCTTCTATCCTGTATGTATATTTAGGTATAAACACAGTTAGACTACCACTCGGTTACTGGTCCCTTGGCCCAGATTATGTCAAAAATACTCCCTTCGAGAAAGTCTCTTCGGTGTATGCTAATTCGTGGCCGCGAGTTGTCCGGTCCATCAACTGGGCCGCCAAGTACGGTCTCGGTGTCCTTGTGGATATGCATGGGGGTATGTTAGACTATCTGCTCCTATAGCTTGTGAGGCTAGAAACTGAAAGATCTTGTTGTGTGGATGCTATTAGCTCCTGGCTCTCAAAATGGACAAGCACACTCGGGCATGGCTGATGGCGTCGTTGGTTTATTCGACTCGAAGGATTACCAAGATTCCACTATCTGCGCTCTGACATTCCTGACAGAGCAGCTTGTTAATGTGACCAATATTGTAGGAATTCAAATCTTGAATGAACCGTCCAACGATGGACGTCTCCCAGACTTCTGTAAGCATGAGTGTACTTCATATGGTCCTAGAATACGCGCTGATCATCATGGCTACCCTTTACAAAGACACACGGGCTATTGATGAACTTCGAAAGATTTCTCCAGCCGCCTCTTCGTT
This sequence comes from Phaffia tasmanica, assembly GCA_014825565.1. Taxonomy (NCBI): domain Eukaryota; kingdom Fungi; phylum Basidiomycota; class Tremellomycetes; order Cystofilobasidiales; family Mrakiaceae; genus Phaffia; species Phaffia tasmanica. The sequence goes on along the minus strand of MVAI01000029.1, from coordinate 88,225 downwards.
TCCGTTTTAGTACGTACTGTCTCTATGCAGACAACTTTTTGGATCTGAAACTAATATATCCTATTTATCTGCATATATAGCATCCACGATGCTTTCGACCTAACCAAGTATGCTGACTTTATCGCAAAGCGGCCTGATTTCGTCGTCGTCGACCATCATCAGTATTTCGTGTTTGCGCCCCAAGACCCAAATGAATCAACCACCGACTTGACTGGTCAAATAAAAAATTCTCTCTCTACCTCTCTAAACACGGCTTCCCTTGCGACTCGTAATAATGTGATAATTGGAGAATGGTCAGCAGCCCTCAGCCAGGCTTCTCTGGCGAAAGAAACCAACCCAGTCGGCGCTCGACAGGCTTATGCAACGGGCCAAATGGCTACTTATGCCAACACTTCAGCTGGTTGGGCATTCTGGAGTGAGTCTATTGCCTGAGATTTTGTCCAGCTAGTTTCTTTTGGCTCTTCTCTAATCCTTTCTTGCCAAACATGTTTAGGCTACAAAACCGAGAACTGCGACACAGATCAAGACTGGTGCTTTAAGAACGCTGTTGGCAAATCTCTCCCCTCCACCTTCTTCAGTTTCCCAGGAAGCCAATCATCTCAATCTCGCGATGGTGCTAGAAATGCTTCAGTCGCCGCTGAGAACTCTGACGACTCCTTGCCTGAGATACTCTCTCCCTTATCATCTCTGGTTGATGCTATCAAAGGAATCAAAATACAACCTTTAGCCAACATCATCACTAATCTTACTCTTAGCTTTGCAGACAAGGTCGATCAGGAGCCTGTTCAGGCTCCTGGATCAAGAAAGCGAGATTTGGCCAAAATCGGCTCTGCTTCCTCCCAAGTGTTAAACGGAAAGGACGCTCAATCCGAACAGTCTTTGTCTCAAGATTTCAAGCTACCACCAGGAAAATTCAGGGTCCGAGCTCTCCGAGAAGAAGCTATCCTTGCTGCTGCTCTTCTTGGGAAGCGAAATCAAGGAGCGGATGGATCTGATTGTGTGGACGACGGATCAGAGACCCTTCCTCTGTCAAAGACTTCTCAATCCAATTCGACGGTATCTTCTTCTGACTCAGCCGCTGCCATGTCTAGTGAGGAGGCTTCTGTCGCCAAGGGGTACTCTGATGGATTCCGTACGTCATGTTTTTTTATCTGTTCATCAAGCCTTTCTGAATATTGATACCATGTCCATTCCTTCTTCTTAACCAAGAAACTGCCAAATTTTTTGCCTCGACAAACGGTTCTCGACTTGGCTTTGCTACCCAATATGTTTGTGACTCCCTCTGGGCTCTCGGCGAGGGGAATATCCCATCCGACCAACACGATCGATACGAGGCGTCCTTCTTTCAAGGTCTTTCAGAAGCAGAGGCTCAGGTAGAGGCAGCTATAGCAAATTCTAACCCCTCGGCAACCAATGGGTCTAGCAGACAGAGCGATGTCGAGCGGACTCTACAGGACTGCGAGACCGAACAAGAAGACTCGTCAATGCAGGAAGTGCAGGATGAGGCTCAGCAGGGAGAAGAGGAGGAAGGAGCTCAGAACAAACAAGCTGAAGATGACGACACCGTTCAAGTACGTTTGTTTTCCTCTTCAATCTTGTCTCATTACTCCTAGCATCTCTGAATTTTGGCTTCTTTATTCTTTGAATGACTATTTCTATTTAGGCTGACGATGGTGAGAATGAGGATGAGAACGTAGATGCGGATTGCAATGAGGATGATGTAGAAGAAGACGAAAACGAGGACGAGGACGAGGACGAGAATAAGGACGAGAACAAGGAGAAAAATGCCGACAGTTCTTCTCTCCCTCTAGACGAATCTCTCTTTCCGTTCAATACCACCGCCACTAATTCCACTGAGGATTCTATCTCAAACTCAACGTCGACGTCTTTTTCTGATGTCTCCGCCTGCAACTCAACTTCTAACTCCACATCTTTGGAGTCCGAGTCTGAGGACACTTGGGATTCCGGACTTCTTGATCGGGACTCAAAAGAATCGCTCAAATCTCTTTGGGACGAATGGGCTGCAAAGACATCTGTGGACGACAGAGTTATCATTAAAGATAACTAAAATCGTTTGATGGATTGTTGATACCAGTCATTTTGTAGTCTCCTGATACCATGATTGCTGCTTTTGATATTTGTCAACCTTTCAAACAAGCACACCCTTCACTATTGTCATCAGAAAACAGCCTGAAAGAGATCAAGACGACGGTCACATGTGTAAAACAAAGAGCTGCCACCAGAGAAAAGGCGCTCTGGAACTTGCTAGGGAATATGCCATAATAAGCAGGATACAGATCGAAAAACTATGAAGATATTCAATATGTATCCTTCTCTACTTTGTATTATGTTTCGCCTTCTAATCCGCTCGTGCCGTCCCTGCTTCTTCTGATCCCTTATGACCGTTACTAAACGATGATCTAGCCCCTCGTCCTCTAGAACTTCCAACTCCATGATCTCCTCTGCCTCCTCTTCCACGGCCACCTCGTCCTCGGCTGTAGCCTGAAAACTCTCCGGAGATTGGAGGTTTAGAGATGGCAACGTTGGGCGTAGCTGTTTTGAGAGTTGTCGCATGGGATGACAGGCCCTTCTCCATTGTCGCTGCGTCAGCAAACTGATCAATTCCGTCAAGATCATCGCTCTCAGTCAGTCAAACTATATTTCGGAAAGAAAGCAGACAGAAGAAATCGAGCACTAACTCCAACGTAAGCGAAATGCCGCTGAGCTCCCGTCTCCTTATCCATGATAAGCTTGACAGAAATAATTCCCTCCGAGGCATCTCCAAAGAATTCCTTGAGCTCTGCTTCACTTACAGGCGGAACCATCTGACTAATGTATAGCGTGTGCGGACTCCTAGGCTTGAACACTGATCCACTTGATGGAGCCTCCCCTGCAGGGGTAGTCAGAGGGGATGTTGTCGAAGGCGAGGTCGAAGGTAGTTCCGCCTTGTTAGGTTCTGAAGACGATGAGACGCCGTTGGGCGCGTTCTTGTTATTGTTGGTATTACTGATAGTGTTAGTATTAATTGAAGATGGTTGAGTTGGTAGAGATGCTACAGGCGTCGACAGAGGAGGGACGGACGCGGAAGATGCTGAAGGTTTATTAGAGGTCGATTGGGTAAGTCCGTTTGATCCTGCTCCAGAAGTTGTCTTGGAACCTTTGTAGGTAGGGAGAGAGTTGATCGCTGAAGATGTATTGGATGCGGCATTAGATGTATTTGTTATTGTTTTAGGAACGCTGGATGGTTTGGTGCTGAGCTGAGAAGCCTTTCGGTGAGCAAAATTGAACCCTATGCGGATAATTGAGAATCGAATATCGAGGTTTATAGAATTAGTGTTGACAGGAATGTTCATATGTACAAAAGATTATGTAACTAACCTTGGCTCTTAAGCTCTGCTGATACACGACCCTCTTTGATATCTAGGAGAAGATGGCCGTATGTAGAATCGGTCAGATTCCAACTCCAAGTGTTCTTCCATGAAGCTTCCTCGGCGCCAGATCCGCTTCCTGTGGGCGGAGGAGATCGGTTTAATGCCGCTAAGGTTTTATCTAAGAAAACTTTCTGTTCCGAGCTTTGTAAATTAAAAACAGACGTACAATTAATATTTGGGATGGTTCGTTTGAAAGAAATTCGCGTAGAAAGACTCACTCGATAACCTCTTCAACTTGCGTTCGAATCTGATCGTACACTGCTGCGAAGGCCGTCTTTCCTCGCTGAACCTTTGCCCACCAGTTCCCGCCTCCTTCATCCTGGACACTGAATTCATTGAAACTCGCTCCGTATCGGAAATGAAGACCTCCACTGACAGTAAGGTCCGCCTTCAGAGCCAGAGCGAGCAAAGATAGTATTGGTTCTCGGCCCATTGAGGAGTGAGTGACGAGCAATCGTGTTTCAGAAGGGTCATAAACCTAGTTATTTAGGATGGAAGAGATTATGCTGATTAATTAGACTGTTTGACGTGCGCCGAGAACTACTGGACAACATACTCTTTGAGCAGTGTCGATCAGTTCCCCAATCTGTAGAGCCGTTGTCCACATGGTTCCTCCTCCACCAGCGATAGTGGCACTGCCTTCACCTGATACGCGCAAAGATTCCAGACAGTAAGATTCCAAAGCTTCCTCGAATCAGTACATGCGCGTGTGAGTCAACCCGGACAGAAACAACGAACCGTTATCAAACATCTTGGCCATCACCACTGCGCCTCCCAATCCAAACAGTCTCAGTCGAACCCCTCCGACCTCCAAAACTCGTGTTGTAGCCTCGTCCAAGACAGTCAGGTTATCGACTTGATGCTCCTTCGTTCGAAATTTCTCGATAATACGGACATCTTCGCATGCACCATATACCACCTGAAATACGAGTCACAGATGGGTTTGAATTTGGATTTACGTCAGACTCGACCTCCCTTGCGTACACGCGAAACCGTCGTTGATATTATACATGCAGAGTCCGATTACTCACAAACGTGGGGACCAACAACCTGAGTCTTGGCGAGCTTCCTAGCAATTGAGGGAACTGTGAAAGATGAAACTGAGATTCTGAAGGCGCAAGGAGAGAGAGAGAGTTGGCCCGTTGTATATTGGGTAGTAGTAGTCGGTTTCGGAGAGATGGAGAGATCGTTGGTGAATACGTGATGAGATGTTTAAGGGTTCTTCAATCATCAAGCGAGATGAGGTCAAAGGTCAAGAACATATCGATTTGAGTAAACATCAATGGAAAAATCTGTAGAGATATATATGTAAGAAGATAGGAACTTACTTGTCGGCTATCCGATCTAGACTAGATGACTCAAAGAATCCAAAATCTCCGGTATGGATGCACGCGACCGCTTCTGTCTCTCTTACAAGGCGGTTCAGTCTATTGATCAGGGAAACAACCATTGCAACGTGGTTTATAGTGGGTAGTTCAAATAATAATCAGCTTAATATAACTCGACAAGCGGATCTTATGTTTCCATCATAGAGAAAAAAAGATCTAGACACGTGCGATCAGAAACGTACTGTTCGATATCTCCCCTAACATCAGCGATACACAAGATGCCTGGATCCAAAAATTTACGCCCAGTATGTTACGTGTCGTGAACAATACGGAGAGGAATGAAGAAAACAACAAATATGAGTATGTCGAATGGGCTTGTCTCCGACATATATAAGAGTCGATGTAGAATGAGGATGAAATATTGAAAGGGACGATAAGGAAATCAGAACATACGCCCTTTGCCTTCTGGAAGATCAATCACCCGGGTATCATAAGGTTGCTGAGCTGGAGCTGCCGATGGAGGTGCCATGATGAAATAGTGTGGACGAGGAAAAGTATACAAGACAAAAGAACAGGAAAAAATCAGATGGGTGATTGTTGTTGGGCTGGAAAGATGGTATGGATCAAAGATGGTCGAACGAATTGATGATCGCCACGGGTAACAAGGAAGTACGCGCAGTCATCGGCCTGGTTACGTCCATATATGGCAACCCGTCCGTACTCAATTGACATCAATCTCTTTCGTAGAGACTGGCCAAAGAAAAAGAAGCAGCATAAATAGAAGAGGGTATAACCAATGCCTTTAGGTCTTGGAGCGAGAGAAAGGAAAGACACAAAACGAGGAAGGCATTCGGTACCTATACAAGGGATGGAAAGAAGGCGAGAAGAAAGGAAAGATCTGCGTAATTGTGATGAGAGAAATAAGATTGAGAGTTTGAGTGATGTTAAGACGGCACGAGAGAAGGAAAGGATGTAGATGTAAGGTAATATGAAGTGATCAGGAACAACGAAAAAGTAACAGAGGATGTGCACATGTGCATATGTATTTTCTTAGAAAAGATCTTCGATAGTCATTTGCTTCATGAGCTGTTGATTCAGATGAAGACAAACTGGTTAAATTACAAGAACCCTTGATGAAGGTAGGTGATAGAGGACTTACATCCTGAAAGAGAAATTAATAAAAGGCAAGAACGTGATTAACATCAAGACATCAACAAAAAAAAGTTTCTAGATTGTAAGTAGATAGACCAGAATGATTCTTACTGTGTTCTCCACCATCGCTGTAAACTCCTCGAAGTTGATCTTGCCATCTCTAGATGTTTCAAATGGAAACAGAACATTGAGCCAACAAAGTTCAAGGGTAATATGCGCATGACTACTTACCCGTCCTTGTCAGCCTCCATAATCGTCTTGTCTACTATCTGTTGCAATTGTTGATCCTATGCCGATCAAGAAGCGATAGTGATAAGAGCAGAAACGTTTGTGCAGGGTTGATCAGTTAAAAGAAAAACACCATAGACCAAGTGAACGGAGTGTTCGAATGAAGGACCAGCCGACACAAACCTTGAGATTCGAGCCAACCATCATCTTTAACACCAGAAAAAGCTCTCCATTCGAGATAAATCCGTCTCTGTCCATGTCATATACCTTAAATGCGACTAAATGTACAGGTGATTCACCATAAAAATTATCGGAGCAGATAAGTAAGGTTGATTTCAAGGCATAGTGTCACAATCAGGAGCAACCGATCAAGGCGAGAAGGACTCTTACACTTTAGCTTCTCCTCTCGAGCTCCCTTGCTGCTGAATGCTGATAGTCCACCGACGAACTCCTGAAAGTCAACGGTCCCTCCTCCACTGAAATAGTGAATCAAGAACCAAACAGAACCCAAAGTGTGTATATATCAGTCTCTGCTGAAGGGTGGCTAAATGCCTACAGTCCGCCGTTCCTTTGTGATGATAGTTTCGATGTTCTCCGCGTTCAAGCTGTAAAACTTTGAAACTTACTCTTCGTCGAAAATAGCAATCATTCTACTTGAGAGTGGGTTTGTAGCTATTTGAGGGATCTGCAAGAACTCATCTTTGTCGATGGAACCAGATCCATCCCTGTCAAGCTTCATGAATCGCTTCTTGAGACGTTGGAGCTCCTGAGCCGAGACTGATCAAGATATTGCCGTAGACATCGCGACGGGATTCAAGACGAGTCGTACCATAGTCAGAGAAAAAATCGTTTTCAAGAAATTAGAAAGCAAGACAAACAATTTGATGACCTCTCCATCTCTTTTTACAGTACACAAATCATATCGTTAGAGCGAAATGCCAGAGGAACGAACAAGAAGCATCAGAGGCGAGCAGAGCAACAAACCACGCTTCATACAAAACGATGAATCAACAGGAGAATTCAATACGTACCAGTGAATGCCTGGTTAACTGATCCTGCTTGACCCATGATGAACGATAGATGGTAGAAAGAACAAAGTAGCGATATAGAAAATGAAGAGTGTGAGCGTGAGAAATAGAAGGAGGAGTGACGATGATGAAAGAAAGCCAAAAGAGGGGCATTGCCAGGGATACTTACATAATCAGCACCAAAACAAGCAATCCGATTCATCTCTTCTTTCAAGCTTACCTGGCATTGTCTCATTTCTCATTTAAAACAGACGTCGGAAAATTCATCATGAGTTTTGTTCAAAAGCCATTGCGACGATTGTCTCTGCCATGTATCTCGTAAGCTACGTTAGACATACTGTAATCGCCATCGTCACCGCCTTTGTTGTTGACAAGAAACAGAGAATAATGAAAGATGTATCTGTCTAACTGTCCTGTTGAGGTGATCAAAGTTTGCAGCATATTTTAAAATCTCAATATTCCAACTTAAATATCAGTCGGTCAACGTATGGCAACATGGTTTGGTCAAAAATAAGTTAAAGAAAGAAAGAAAGAAAGATATATAGGAGCGGTGATTTTGAATCAGGATGGTCTTCAGTAGTCATATCAAAACATATCCAAAACATGTTGCTCTCGGCGCAAGAGCCAATGATCTTGTCAACTTTATCCTTCCGCCTCTGTACCAATTGGAATTGATCACCTTCATGTCCGTCAGTGTGTCTCGTCAGGAAAAAAATCAACCGGCCGTCTCAACTGTATGGATGGAATGGGCCGTAATTGACAATGATTGGCATTGAGTAAAAATGCTTGAATTTGATGGCTGGTGACAGCGTAGATTTCTAACCGTATACGCTGCTGTAATATTGATCGCTCAGTCCAAGCTGACCGATCATTCTGCGAGCCATAAAACAACCAAAGAGATATATGCCTAGTTGTTGAGCGTAAGTTTGCACGTTCTGTTTTCGTCTTCTTATTGAATAAAAGATCCAGTAGAAGGGATGACAGAGCAAAGAAAATTCTAAGGAATGAAACTATGACGTCTGGAGCCTCTCAACAAACGAACCTCTTAAGTGCAAAGGTGATGTAGAAACCAGGGACCAGAAACGGAAGGAACAGGAAGAAACGACGGTCTGCCGCTATTTAGTCAACAGAGGAGATTCACGGGAAAAGAGCTCGAGAGCAAAACTCGACAGAACGAACAGAAGGGCTGATGATCCGCCCTACTGCTCTGTCTATATGTTCTGTTGAGCAAGGGGATGTGTGCACTTCGTTTCAGAAAGAACAGCTCTGTATGGTATGTATGAACATGGTCAAGAACGTTGGTCAAAAGAACCAGGTGCGAACGGGCAGTAGGTTAAAAACCCAGTTTAAATAGATAAGATAAGATGATATGAACAGCTAACTAGAATTTCGCCTCCAAGACAACACGAAGAGCAGAAAAGTGCTGATGTCTGTCTTTTCTTTCTCCTAACTGTCAATCATCAATGAGGATGAAGAGCTCAAGTCTGCTTTGGTCTCTCTATTTTGCGGTTTTGATTGACTGTTCTTTCCTCCAAGAAGGAGATACGGTATGAGATTAACAAAGAACGACTCTGGATCACGAAAAGTTGTTTGCTGATCTCTACAGGCCAATATATACCCAATTCTTTGAAGAAAATGATATAAAGCTAACCTAATCGACAGATCATCTCTCTCGAAAGCTTCAGTGTGCTGAATGATAGGCCAAACGACGAGCATGGCCACATCGCCCTACTTTGTCTGCATCACACTGATAGACACAGTTTCTCCATACAACACCCGCTCTCGACGTTGGATTTGATGCAACAAACCGTTGACTCAATTTTAAAACGAACAAATAGAAAGTAGATTGAAAACTCAATTTAGTGTCAGAAAATACTTTCGGGACAACCTCTTGAGCTGTACATGGCCTTTAGATTATTTGAGCCGTTCATCAAGCAGTACATCAAAATTATCGCAAACACGCAACGAACTGGTATAATCAAACGACATGAGACGCTATTCAAAATAAAAAAGATGAGACGAGAAAAAAAAGATCTGACGGATTTTGAAAACAACTAGAAAGGAAAGACTTGAATATACTCTTTTGATCGACGACATATAGAAGAAGGATCCTGCACTATAGACTCAATTAATTCATGATCAATTATCAGAAAATTCACAAGGTTGGGTATCGAAGCAGCTATAGACTCTACATTGTATATAATTTCGGTTATGATTAGCAGAAATCCAAAAATAAAGGCTACGAAAAAGAATCTCGGGCTGAATCTAGTGAATGGCTTGACTAAGAAAAGATATAAGGAATAGAACGTATAGGATTGATGCGAACAAAACCTCAAAGGGTACAGGCGCAAAGTAACCCTAACCATAAAATCGGCTAGCTTGACGAAAGTTGAGGATCGAATTTTTCAGTGTATTTCATCACATATTAATTTGTTTTTTTTAAGGAGAACTCCCAAGCCATCCATCCATCACTATCTTAGAAATCAACCATCAGAATAACTATGAGTTGGCAAGATTCTTCCTGGCAGACTGTTGGAGGAAATTCTCGAGGAGGAAATTGGCAGCGAGGAGGAGGGGCTGCTGGAGGTGGCTACAGAGGACCCAGAAGACAGCCTTATGGTACGTTTGACTATCATTCTTCGCTTGCTGTAACCTTTTTCTTATAACAAATCCATCAAACCAAATATTTCTCAATCTTGAACAGAGGGACATCAAGGTCCTCGACCTAGAGATGCTCAGCCTCCTCCAGAATCTTCTTCGGAAAAGATCATCAAGCAGATTCTGAATATTGGAGGAGCCGTAAGTTATAATGACATTTAAGCGACGCCTATGTGTTTTGAGTCGCGCTGATGCTTTCTTCGCACACCTGTTCATTGGGCTTGGTCTACTCGGACATGTGAAATAGGACGACTTTGACCCTTTACATGATCTTCCTAGATTAGTTAACATGATTGAGCGTCAGTTTTCTTCTACCACCGAAGCTGTTCTGGAGGGATTCAGAGCTGGGTCAGTTCAGCTTTTCTTTCTTGCTTTTTGATTTGCATTCATATCATGCTAATTTGCACAAAACGTCCGTCTTACCCAACGTCCTAAAAAATAACCCATCAGAATTGTTGAACAGCCCTTTAAAATTGCGATCTATGCAACGCTGATCAGCTTGTTGGCGGCTTGCCCAGTCGAATCTGAGCGCGACCAGTCGGATGCCAGAGATGAGACAGAGAAGCCGACAGTGTCATCGGGACCCTCAATTGGAAAGGTTATCCTAGAGGATCTCGTCAAAACCTTTAGATCCGACGTGGATGGTCGACGATGGAGAGAAACCAGACTTATGGTTTGTCCAAAAATTCAGTTACACCTTTAAGGTTCCATCTTATTGACCATATCATCACTCGTCTGTAGATTCATTTGTTTGCCAATCTCGCTGTTTCGGGAGACGTTACTCCCTCATCATTCCTCGCACTTCTTCAGAGCTTTTTGGCCGTTGTGGATGAGCTTGGAGTAAGCCCTGCGAGGGCTGAGCGAGTGATCATCGCCGTCGGTGAAGGAATCATTAAGGTTCGTTCAACTTTCATATCTTACGTTCTCCGCATCTCTATTCTACCTGCTGACACGACTTTTTGTTATCATTCAATTTTATTTGTGGTTGCCTTGCGTTCAACTATGTCCGTAATCTCGCTTTCAGGGAGGAGCAGTTTTGAACGAGATTGATCCAGAAGGAGTAAGCGCGATGCTGGCTGCTATCGAGGTGTATGTGATGACTAGGCAGACAAGGAAAGATCTAGTGTCACCTTTCGGGGCTAGAGTGTTGGATGGAGAGGACACGAAGGATATTCCTGAGGAAGTAGACGTGAATATTTCCCTTTCAGTCCTTCTGTCTCAAAGATCATCTGTGCACCTGCTCACAATCTGACTCCATAATTTACTTTCCTTCATATTTCCAACTGATCATAGGTCCTAACGCATCTCAACAAGGCGCTGGGTGAACTACGAGCAGAAAATTTCGTCCTTCCTCGGTTTCTTCCCCGGCCACATGCGCTCTTCCCAGACCGAGCGTCCGACCCTCAAGGCCCATACTCACTCCCACTCGTCATGGTTCCGCCTGAACTTGTAGACGTAGGCGATACTCCCGGTTCAAGCGAGAAAAAGCTTGAGGGTTGGGCTACCTGTGAGCTCGAGATTTTTGAGCCGGAACTTGTGCCTAGTCCATCTACGCCTTCTGGTTGGATCCTCCGACAGCTCGTTCATGATATCATCAACATCTACGAGATTAATCGAAAGGACTGCGCTCGGATTTTGCTCGAGTTACCAAACTGGTTGAACTCCGGAACATTCAAGCCGCCGCCTAACGTGACGGTGGCCTTGCCTTCTGATCCGGACGCGCCGGTACCGACATGGTCTTTGGAATCTCTATTGGCATCGTCAGTGATCTCGATGATCATCGCGTTGCCTTCACCTCCGCATCAGACGCTTTACTATACGAGTTTGATCGTTGAGCTGTGCAAGTTTAGTCCAGGTACGATGGCTCCGCCCGTTGGAAAAACTGGGCGAAAGTTTTATGCTTCTTTGGACGCTGGGATGGATGTAGAATGCACCAGACGATTCGCTGATTGGTTGGCGGTTCATCTGAGCAACTTTGGATTCCAATGGCTCTGGAAAGACTGGTCAGTAATGTCTTTCTTGTTTTGAAGAATTGAAATATCTTAGAAGCATCGAGTTTATGCTAAAAAAATTGAAATCTTCAATTTCTGAAACAGGGTTCCTGATCTCACATTGCCTCACCTTCACCCAAAGCTGTCATTTATTCGACGGGTGATAGAGCTCGAGATTCGGTTATCGTACCACGAGCGAATTAAAGGCACCTTGCCTGAGGCAATGAGGGATTCCGCCGCCGGCGTGATAGCTGGTGATTCTGAGGCCTTCTGCTATGAGTATGAGAAAGAAGGTAAGACTTTGATCCCTTGATGTTTGAACGCTTCTTGCTCGAGTCTTCAACGGGGAGTCTTACATATATACTCTGCATTTTTCTCCTGTATTCCCATAGATCACGAGCACCACAACACAGCGGCGACTCTCCAGTCAATGTTCCGATCAAAGACACCTCCCGAGACGGTGATCAAGAACCTTTCCGGGTTCCCACTTCAGCCAAGCGCAGGCCCTTTGACGTCGTTAACTCGATCGATTGCTGTACAAACACTGTTGTTCATCGGTGCTCGATCGTTCTCACATTTCTTGAACGCGACTGAGCGTTACCTTCCTGTACTTCGCGCGATCTCGGCCACTGCGGCTGAGAAGGCCGAGTTGCTTCAGAACGTCGGGTCTTTCTGGCGAGAAAGCGGACAGATGAGACTGATTATTACCGACAAGCTGATGCAGTATGGAATCGTAGGTGGAGAGGATGTCGTCCGATGGGTGTTTGGCGTGGATGAAGCTCAGGGTGTAAGAAAGGACGGAGAGGAGTGGATGAGTGGGCAAAAATGGGATTTATTGAGGATGGCAGTTGACAAAGTGAACGGTAGAGTTGTTGGTGTGCGGCGGAAGATTGTCATGCTGGAGGAAGAGGAGGAGGAGCGAAGTGGTGGAAGGCGAGCTAGGGCTATGGAGACAACAATGGATGATGAAACTGGGGAGAGTACTCGGCCTGGTCAGTCCGTTGCATCACTTAGGATGTCACTATTTCCAGTGGCGGTTTGACTACATACTGATAAATTTTCACACACGAACTATCTGATACTCATACAGAGGTCAAAAAGACGAACGGCATGATTTCCGCTCTCTCCGCTCTCTCCTCGCTACAACAAACCCAAAAAGCGGTACTTGTAGGCGCGATTCAGAGTTTTATCCAATCACTTTTGCCCGAGACCGGAGGTGGACAGGAAAAACAGGGTCTAGCAAGACTGTTGAGCAAAGGAGGCTTCAACGGACGGCATCTTTGGACCGAGGAGGACTGGACCGTATGGTCTCAGTGGGGCTGGTGGCGAGAGTTCTGTCGATTGGTCTGTCTTTTCGTTCTGCTCTGTTTATTCTTTTCCCCATCGAAATATTTTGGAACTCATATGAATGTACCCAACTCCAAATTTCCATGTAATCTACCAGTATGTCCATCACCTTCGAACATACACATCCACCATCGACACCGTCGTGTTTTCCACACTCTCGACCGCTCTAATTGAAGGATCGGATGAGGACAAAGCAACGAAGCTAGTGAAAGGAATCTGGGAGGGCGTGTTAGAAGTCGCCGGCACGGCTTAGAGACGGAGAAGACACCAAGCATCACTTTACCATCTATCCTCGAATGTCTAGATCATAAATGAAATAAAAATATCAAATTAACGGAACAAGTTAAATGAAGTGAAAATTGAGTAAATTAAATTAAACTTACGTAATCTGACCTACGTCTCCCATCGAGTCCATCCTTTACCTCGGTCTTTCTCTCCTCTGTGGGTACTCGATACGTTTTCCTCGCCTCCTTTATCCATCTCTCTCGATTCAGTACAATCACATATCTATTGTTCACCTCGTCTTCATCAGACTCCTCGAAGAGAATTTTTGGAGCGTTTAGAGGGTAAGACACCTCGAGTGGTTTGCCTTTCTCCTGGTTCTCTCCGGAACGAACCCGGATTCCTGTTCCGTCCGTTTCAATCGTTTTTAATCTTTCTCCCTCAACTAGATTCGATTCTATTTCGTGGCTACTTCCCACTCTTCCTTCTTCTGGCCTTGTTTTTCTCTCTCTTTTTTTTCTTCTCTTTCTTCTTCTTCTTCTTCTTATTTTCTTCTGGGTTTTACTGCTTCAAGTGCTTTGCCCTTCTCTTTTATCCGCATGGGCTTTGGCTCTTCGTCTCCCAAATTACATCTCTCCCACGGTCTTCCGAACATGTCTTCCAGCTCTGAGCATTATCAGGATACCCAGCAAACATCACCCGTTCGTTCCAGTCCACCCAGAAGATACCCTTCAGCACCTACAGGCACTCCAGTCAGCATTAGTAGTGAGGACGAGACCAATCTGAAGCATCAGCCGTCGCAGATAAGGCCCCGTTTGATCACGACTACCGGATCATTAGATGCTGAGCGGCCTGTAAGTGTTCTTCGTTCCACCTCGATATATCCCTTCCTTTCACTCTCTGTATCTCTTGCAATCTTTTTTTGCCGGCGAAGGAATGGATGGAACGTGCTTGAGGAGATCATAGTCTTTTGCCTCTTGCCCTATCGTCGTTCTTTACCTCTCTTTTGTGCCTTTTCTCTCAAGCTTTTACAATTTTCTTCCTTCCTTCATTTGTAAAAGAGAATGGGATTGACAAACTGATTCTTTTCATTCTTTACTCTTTTTCTTGCCATTGTGGAAATTCCTCTTTCCCTTCTCCCTCTTAAATCAAATCAAATCAAATCTACATAGGTCTCGGAACCTTCTACACCGGGTTCATTCCACATGCCATCTACCCACGGATGGCCTGAAGGGAACACCTCCACACCATCATCATCCTATAGTTTACCCGTCGGCCATGTGGACAACACTGTTTCCCCATCGATGGACCTCTTTCAGTCGTCCATGGTGTCTCATTTGCCCCATCCGTCCCTTCACCATCCTGCCTCGTCTATAACAACTCCTCCGATCTCCCTTCGAGATCCTTTCGACGATGGAGTCAACTCGTTTGCTCACGATCCTTTCGCTAACGATGGTGGATCAGATCCCGAAGAAGAAGATGTGAACAACACAGATGGTTTGAGTCACGGACCGTTGGACGACAGCTCGGCAAACGTTAGCGTATTGGGGGATGACGGAGAAGTGGCCGATGAGAGTTCACCGGACGATCAGACAGGAGACGAAAGACAAAGGGAAAATACATCAGCCGGTATCTACAGTTATGATCTCCACCGTCCTGTATTCTCTTCGGCATCGACAACATTAGTTCCGACTCTTACGCCGCACAGCCAACTGCACCGTCCATACTCAACCACCGAACCCTCAACCCAACGGTTGTCACCTTCGGATACTGAAGATGACGAGATCCCGAGTGGTAATGCTTCCGGCCTATTACCTCCATCACCACCTCCTTTTCTCCGAGCGTTTTCTGCACCTGTCCAGCCTAACAAGCTCAGAAATCTTGCTCACCCCAACAGAAGACCTTCGGTTTCCGGTCAGACTTACCTTCACACCAACAATCTCACCTCTCCGTCTTTAACTAGGCAAATGACTCAGGGCTCAAATATCTCAACCGCCAAGAGTGATTCACACATATTTATGCCTCGTAGACCGTCAGTTACCACCTACTCTACAGCCGATGACCCTCTTCTTTCTCGTCCAGCCTCTTCCATCGCAGGTTCTACCTCATCCCCCTCGATTCCTAGTCAGTCTCCGTATGCTCTCCCTTCTGAGGGTCAACAAACCGGACTATACACCCTTTCTCTCGAGCTGGCAGACTCGATCCAGGCAGCTATTCAGACTCTTCTTCAATTGACGCCAATTCATCTATTTGACTCAGCCAAAGAACAGTTTTCTGCTTGTTCGGTTCAAATTCCAGCAACGAGTCTTACGAGTCTCTTGACAGCAATGAAGAACTTGAATTATTTATCGGAACACATCGCTCCGTTGTGTACCGATGAGACCCTCACTAGAAGTCCAGGGCAGAAAGCCTACAGCATCGTGGAGGAAAATCTGTCAAGCGAAAGAGGGAGAAACAAATCGAACCAATCCTCTGGAACATGGTCCATGGCCAAGGAAGGAGAGGGTGCGAGCGATACTTTGGGATCTTCCATTCCCCTTCTGGACGCCTTGAAGCTGTCACCGGGATCGCCTGCCCCTCATCTGCCGACTGTCGGACTGGCCGAAAGAAGCGAGTCGAGAAACAGCTCTTCGGCCTCAGTCAACTCTCTCAGCTCCGAACCAGCTTCAACGTTTCAGGACTTTGATGTGGGAGAGATGGTCCAGTCTGTGGGCGATCTCGTCGGTGGACTAGCAGCTCAAGCAGGGGTCGACTTGGTATTGTTTCATGGGGATGTGGGAATGAAACACTTCAGCGTGAAGGGAGACGAAGGTGGAGTCTGCTACGTGTTGTCACATGTGAGTTTTCTCTTTATCCAATCAATTTTTCCCCTTGAATAAAGTAGGCTTACTTGCGCTACTCGTCGCGTGATAGGTGATTCGACAAATTCTTCTAGTGTGCCTGCCTGGTGACGCTATAGAGATCGGCCTTCATGTCACTCCTCAGAAATCATCATGTCGAGCGATCGATTTTCCGCTGAATCAAGAGTTTCTCTCTCGGCGAAAACGAACAGACTCGGCAATCTCTGAAACCGAAGCTCCGGTTGCTACTCTCGAACACCGACTATCCACCTCATCTCTGTACTCGAGCACCTCGAACGATCCTGTTATGGAGGAAAGTCCTCTACTCTGCACGTTCGAGATCATTCACAACGTCAATCGGTCACCAATCAGGCAGGAGGAAAGCCCGATTCGGACTCCCAGTACCGAGAAAGACGTCTCGACGCCCCTTGTCAGCTCTGATAATCCATGCAAGACGTCTTTCCCTGGTCTTACCCCTTTAACAACCGACCCAGCTGGCAAGGACCCTCAACAGGCTCTTCCTCCACTTCCTGTCTTGGGTTCCTCGCTCACCCAGAAGATTTTAAAGCATATATCCGCCACTCTGCAGGTGGAGACCAATCCAACGACAACTAGACGATCGTTTGAGCTTGCACTCCTCATGGATAGGGGTTCTCCCGTTGTGGAGCCTGCGATGCTTTCCGAGCAAGAAGAAGCTATTCGTCAACCGTTCTCAACGTTCAAGCTCGCTAGGGAACCAACGTTGATAGAGCTACAATCATTTGCAGAAACGCTTCGCGGCAAGAAGGTTTCCTTGCATGCAAGTGAGACTTCAGTATTTGCGAAGCATTTGACGAGCTACCTGACCTCTTGGGGAATGGACATGAGACATATTGCTTCAGACGAACAACCGGATGAAGGAGAAGGTTGGAAAGGCCGTGATACAACTTTCAGAGGTGATTCAGGGTATGGTGGTAGTAATTCTAGTCCCGGAGGACACGGAGCTCAGCAAGGAACTACTTCGGGACAGGGCGAAGGGTCTACTTCACATCCTCCGTTTGAATCGATAGCCAGTCCTTTGTCTCAAGCTGAGGGAGTGTCTGGACTGGGTTTGGACGTTCCACTGGATCCAATGGTCTCATCGACAAGCTCCTTAGACAATAACTCTCCAAGTTTCATCATGATTGGTGAGTCGCTTAGATTTTCGTTTCGAGGGGTTGGTTGAAGCATAGAGCTGATATTGTTTTATCTTTTGAAACATTAATAGATGACGACGTTACAGTTCTTCGACGCCGACTTCGTCAGGTCCGTGCCCAAACTCAACTGAACATGCCCCTTCGGATTCGATCGAGCAAACGACCGTCGTTGGCTGGTAACCGAGCCAAATCTTCCCCAGCTGTTCGACAAATTTTAGGTCCTTCGAGCAATCCTCCTTCTGGAAAACGAGGAGTCATCATCATCCATTTTACCAGTCTTTCAAACTATTCGCTAGTCAGAGACGCCATACAATCGTTACTTTCTCCAGGATCTACTCGGTCGTTACCGGAGGTGATGGTCATCCCCAAACCAGTTGGGCCCAGACGATTTTTGACATCTCTTCACACTGCTGTGAATCGACCGATTGTGGATCCTTTCTTCACCCCTATCGCCACTTCTCCACTCAGTCCCTCTGGAAGCTTCGGTACCGGCTATGGGTACTTCCCCCCTCCGCCACTCCAACCAGCTGCCGCTAGCGTTCCACCTCCAGTTGCAAAACAACACGGCCTTTCATTCACTTCGCCACCAATGGGAGACATCCCAGAATTCACCCGACCCCTTCACTCCCGAGCGGTCTCGACAGGGACTGTTTTGGAATCAATCTCCCCGTCCGCAACCACTGGCCATACTCAACCATTACATCTCAGCATACCTGTTCCAAACTTTACAAGTCCCATCGACCTGATGGCCGATGCGGCCAATCGATATGGTGACTCCGCTCGATCCGGGATGTTGATCCAAAGTCCAGATGGGTTTCCCATGGGCATGTTCTTTGATCCGTCTCCTCGAGCACCTTCTGGTGGGAGATCTAGGTCGTCTACGTTGCGTGACAAGGATAGTCTGGAGCGTCGTCGAAGTGGAACGAATCGACCTGCTATTGCAACTTTTTCTCCCTCGGTCTCTGCAGATAGTTTGGCAAAGTATTCTCCAACCTCTCATCGGAATTATCGAGCTGGCTCAATCGATAACGGACTTCCTGCTTTGAGTCCTAGAAGGGATTCCGGATCACATCACTCCAGAAAATCTCCCGGGTTGGAGTTACAAACCTCACCTCTGGACCGGGTTGTCTTGCCAGGAGCTTCAACGGTACCTACTCATCCAAGACTTGTTCGACCAAAGACCTCTCAGGATGGAACAACACTTCCTGGAATACTCTCACATCGAGCTTCCAACGTCAGCCGACCCAGATCACCCGCAACGGAGGAAGCGCCCGTTTTGCCGAGTCAGCAGCCGAGAAAAGCTTCGGCCGATTTCACGCCGCCGACTTCTTTACCTGTCTCGCCTCCTGTTGAAACTGGAAATGCTTTGAGTCCGTCAGCACCGCCCGTCAAGAAAACCGCCAAGGAGAAGGGTAAGAAAAAGGCCGTCAAGGATGACGGGATGATTGTGCCCCCAATTAACGTTTTGATCGTTGAAGGTTAGTTTGAGCATCTTTAACTAATTAGTATACTGTAATCTGACTTGATTGGTTTTTTTATGCCTTTGAAAACAGACAACCCTATCAATCAAACGATTTTGATGACCTTCATGAAGAAAAAGAAGATCAAGTTTGGGGTAGCAAACAATGGTCGAGAGGCGGTGGACAAATGGAGCACAGGAGGTTTCCATCTGATCTTGGTGGGTCTCTTCTTTGTGAACAATGAACATAACGGGGGTCTGGAACACGTTGCTGAAAGTGATATTCTTCTTTTGTTTTGACCCATCAGATGGATATTCAACTTCCCGTTATGGATGGTATAGAGGCCACCCGAGAAATCCGACGACTAGAGAAACTGAACAATATCGGTGTATTTCCAAGTACACCCGCTTCTGAGAATACTCGAACTTTCTCGCCCTCTAAGGAGAAGGTGTCTATATCTCTTTTCCGATCGTCAGTTATCATTGTCGCACTTACGGCCTCGTCACTTCAAAGCGATCGAGTGTCCGCCCTGGCTGCAGGGTGCAACGATTTCTTGACAAAGCCGGTCTCGCTCAAGTGGCTGGAGAGAAAGATCGTTGAATGGGGTTGTATGCAGGTGCGTCCATCTTCTTATTAATCTCAGTCTTTTTTCCTCGTTCCCTATCCAGAACACTAATTTTTTTCAACTTTCTTCATATCAACTACCCGTAGGCCCTTATCGATTTCGTAGGCTGGAGACGGTGGCGAGGATCTGACCGTGCCGAAACCAACGATGTTTCAAGAGACTTTGGAGCCGGCGCCGATGCTCAAGCCAAAGTTTTGCGAGGCCGGCTCAAAATCGAACGTGCTCGAGGAAAGACCTCGGCCAATGCTTCTCCATCTTCCTCTGTCCAAGAGCCTGTTGTGAAGACTGAAGCTCCAGGCCCAGATATCAATGTCCAGCAACCGACTCCGCATGAGGAAGGAGTTGTTCCAGCATCTAGCACTTCCAACATGACCGACTTGGAGGCCTCTCCCCTACCAGATTCGTCATCTGCGCAAGATACTCCGCTTACCAGCGTTCCAACCTCGGGCCCTGACGTACTTTCCCAACGACTTGAGGTAGCCAAAGAAGAAAAAGAAGAGGTTGAACGTAAGGAACAGCTTGGTCTCCCAACAACCATTGGCAGATCCAGGGCAAACTCAAACGTCACAACGCCTTCCATTGCTTCCGTTCTGTACCCGAACGTAGCGTCAGAGAACCCGGAATCTGGTTCTCCAACCCAAGGTTCAAGAGCAGACGATACGCCTATCTCGTCTGTTCCTCCTGCTCCCTCCTCCGCTTTATAGATCGTTTATTCAAAGCTGTCCAATTTGGAAAATCAAGCGATCGGTCCTTTTTTGACCTACCCTCTTGATAAGTTGGCTGCTTGTAAACAGTAGTAAGAAGATGACAGGAGTCAAGCCGGGTTGAGGCTGTCTCCGGTAGATACTAATTGGATACTCTGATTAATACGGACTTCACTCAAAATATTTTTTTGTACTTTTTCCTCTTTTTTTTCTGGTTCTTTTCTCTATTTCGACGCAGGGCATCCTTATGTATATCAGATCTGAGTTTCTCATGTTTGTCTATTTCAAGTCTTCCTTGCTGTTATAATCTTTATATTTGTTCTGTGTTCTTCAATTTTTTTTCGCTTCCTTTTCAGCTCCAAAGACATCTACATCTGTCTTAGTTCGCCTCTGTTCTGAATTTTACTTTTCACTTGGGTTTTTTGAGGAAGAACAAAGGCAAAGCGAGGCGGACCGGGTCCTGCAGGGAGAGAGGAAGAGCTATGTGTTTGTAATTTGCTTCTATCTCTCCTTAACTTACTACCTTTCTCTTTTTCTTCTTGTTTCTTTTTTTCTCTCTTCTCTCTGGGGGTCACTCGGTCATTCATCTGTTATACTTTGCATTCATACAAGAACTATGCATCAATACCATCTACTCTCAACGCTCGACAAAGGAAGAGAGAACAGTGCGCCGCGCCATCAAGCTGGAACCTCATTGCATCATTGTCAATAGGGGTTGAAACAACATTTGGCTCACACTGAGGATATTGACTGTTCAGATAACCATAAACACTGTATTACGCAGACGGGTCATCAGAAGATGGAGCTGCAAACCTCCAAAAACTAATCGACTCGTCAGACTGTCTCACGAGCGAGTCCGCAGAGATAGGATCACTCGATAAGCTCGTCAAGGATGATGCTTCCAATGACAGTTCTGCTGGTTCGAATATATTGATGTTGGAATCATGAATTGGAACTATAGTATCGTTTGGATCACTGCCGTCATCTGTCGGTGGCCCATCGGGTGTGATTGTTGTGTTCGCTCCTTCTTCTTTGATACTTTGACTTTCAGTCTTTTTTGTTGTTGTGGCCATCAATGGCTCGATTAACCTGATAGACGATCTACCTTCATGAAACGGCCTATCAAGATGATCCTCGGCTGTCTCTGCCGATACATTTCTCTTTATTGTTGCTCTTTGATACCTCCCTTCGAAATTGCCTGATGGCAAATCAGTAGACAATTTCCCTTCAAACGTCGGTTTCCAAGATAACATAGGTTTTCCCTCTTCGAATTGAGAGTCAGGCACGACATCATCTTCGTCCTCGTTCTGGTTGTTTACGTCCGGGTCGCTCATACGGGTAGTGACAGGTTTCGAATCCAATTGAAGAAGTAACAGATCTCTTGGAGGTGGTGACGGAACCCTGCCCATTACTTTTCGTGGCTTTTTTCGGAACGATGCACGATGATTTCCAGGAGAGGATTGACTATTGGGTATGGTAATTTCGGATGACAAGGCCGATTCCGTCTTTGTGACACCAGGCTCTAAAAGATTACCACTGTCCTTCTTTTCATCTCTCTTCTCGAAAGCCAGTGTTGCCTCATCGTTGCTCTCGTCGCTCGGTTGAACATCATCAAGTTCTTCGTCAAAACCATGAAGTCTCGCAAGCCGTTTCGAATTAGGTATCTTGGTATGTCGGAAGTGAGCGAGAAGGGAGCTTTGTTGAAGTTCTACTGGATTTTTGCGTGATCGTCGTTCAAGCTGAGGATCTGAAAGTTTTGCTCTTCGTTTGGCAGGTGGGGTTTGAGAAGAATACGGTGAAAATAGAGGTGCAGGGGGAGATGAAGAACGAGTTGCAGCTTTCTGGTCCGAGGCGAAAGGATGAGCTAAGAGGGAACTGAAATTCCATGAACTGGAGTTCCGTTTCTTGTTAGTGGAAATGGGTTTAACAAGTTGAATTGAAGGAGAAGGTAACGGGCTAGCCAACTCATATGGCGCAGGTCGCGGTGGGAAGCGCGGAATTCGAAGTGATATGTTTTTGTTTTGAGGGCTTATCGGGTAAGCGGTAAGTCTTCGGAGAGGCGAGAGACGCTCGTTCATTTGAGACGAAGGAACAGCTATTTCGTCGTCTGCAAAGGATACGGGTGGTATTTGATCCTCCTTTAAAAATTGTACAGACGTCGGAAACGAAGAGTAGATGCAGTTATTAGCCTCACAATTCTCAAGATGATAAAGCCAAGAAGTGCAAAGCGTCACTTACAAAAAAAACCATCTCTTGATCTCTGCCTGTTGTGTCCATTCCTTTCTTCGATTGTCCCTCTAAACTATCTTCGACCCTATCAAACTCTTCATCTTCTTCGACTAGCTCCGATGAAGACTGCGGTTTCAACACCCATCTAGAACTTTCGAACGGAACGCTTGAATGAACAAACGTCTTGCTTGAGTTAGATTCTTCGTTCAATACAGTAGAATTCGCGGCTTGTTGCTGTTGTTCCTTCCTCTTCACTCTTCTCTTCGATAAAGTTGGATCATCCGATGGGACGCTCAGTCGAACTGCACTATCCCTTGGATAGAGCTCGCTTACGCTCTGCGACCTAGTTTCTCTTATTTCTCCGGCCGACAACGATCTCGATCTTCCCAGTAGATTGCTTGACTCGACCAATCTATCGTGCAAGCCTACATGTTTGGTACCTTCAAACTCCCCGTCTCGTACGGTCGAATTAGATGATGGAACGTAGTTGGGAGAGGGGCCAGAGTCTTTATACCGATCGCCCGGAGTATGTTCGAGCGGAGGTGTTGGTGTTTTCTCCACAAGAATTTGATCTGAATGCATACGAATGGTCGATGAACATGATTGCCGGGGGCTCTGTTGATTTGCATCCAAAATGGTTGATGATAGTGGCGATTGTTGTGAGTCAAATGGAGCAACAGGATCTGATCTGGACCGAATGTTCATAGCCGGTAGTTGTGATTTGCTATGCGTTTCAGAGTGAGAGGAAGACGCAACCTGGGTCGTGTGATAATCCTGCAAAGGAACCGCTTCAGAATATTGTTGATGGACTTCAACAAGATGAATGTTTGGTTGATCTTGGGCCCATTCATTTGGAAGAAACAGACTTTGAGTCTGACTCGAGTTTTCTGATGCTTGAGTGTTTGAATACGTTTGCTGAGAAGAAGCCGGTCTAGCTCTCTTTGGAGAAGGTGCGCCTTGAACTCTAAGAGGACCAGGCAATTGAATAGGCGAGAGATGATGATTCCGATTGTGCTTTGGAAGTTTACCAGGTGTCGCTGACGAAACAGTGATCGCTTGAAGGATCGCATCCTCCTCCTCCTCCTCCAATTCTTCCTGAAGAACCTCTCTTGTGCCTCTCGCTGGAATATCCTCGTTCGGCCCTGGAGAGAAGATCATAGGTCGTTCTCTCGTCTTTTCCAACGCAACTATACTCCTCTGCTTTTTGCTCGGTCTAGACGGTGGTTCCCATACTCCTCTCACCTTCTCGTTTGCCGTTTTCTCCTCCTCTGCCTTTCTTGCTTCAACTTCAGCCAACTCCCTCTTTCGTTTGGCAAAAGCTTGATCTGATTCCCAAGCAAACTGATCCCTCCTCAACATCCGTAAACGGGCTGCCGAATCTTTCCCCATCGGTGCAAACACGCGCAAGAGGGACTCAGAGTGCTGAATGGGTGACGGATACGATGCTGGGAGTAATGGTAGCAGTGACTCAGATAGAAGAGGAGACGATGGTGCTGAAGGAAAAAGAGTTGAGGGTTGATCAAGAGACGTTGAGTTTGAATGGTGGGTAGATGCCTTGGCGCCCCCAAACTGGTCAAGGTGAAGCGAAGGACCATATGTAGTTTGAAAGAGAGGAGACGTCACTCTTTTGGACGCTATAGGAACAGGTTGCAACGCTATAGATGTAGACTCTCGGAAGTTTCTGAAGCCATTCGATGATCCTATACCCAAATTTGTTGTGCTGCCTTCAGTTGGAGATTGAACGCTTACCGATCTCTCTGCTTTAATCGACCTTAATCGACGCACGCTTTCCATTCCTATATCTTCAGCCTCTTCCAGCGAAGCAACTGGTTCTTTGGAGAGCGCAACCGGTGAACTTCTCTTCCTCCTTTTGTGAATCATTTCAAAGTCAGGTCCTTCCTGCCGTGTTTGTTGATAAGAACCTTGAGGTGATAGTTCTAGCTTGACATCGATTTCATCCTCTGAACTCAATGGTCGAAGTCTCCATTTCCCGTCCTTCATCCAATGGGATGCGGCTGATGATTTTGTCAAGTCTGTTTGACTAGGCAAGATCATTGAATCCATAGAGTTAGTCGGATCGTTAGCTAATCCACGAGCTAAACGATCGACGGACATAGGCGTAGCCGATCGTACGATGCCATGCCCAAATGCCTCTATTCCCTCTCTCATCCAGTCAGCTTCCCTTCCTTTCCCTTTTCCACTGGATAGCTCCGTCTGCGCTCTCGATCTCGTATTTGAAGGATCCCTTACTCGATCGGATCCATAGCTACGAAAGTATTCGGTAAGATTACTTTGTCGTGCACTTGGTAAATTAACATTTCTTCGACCGTTGACATCCGTTACCGCTGAGGAGAGAGCAACTGACGGCGGCAAGGGTGATGTTGGTAGCGACGTTTTAGAGTCCAAGCGATCTGAAAGTGAATGATCAATCAAGGCTTTGGTATCAAACCCGGACAAAGAGGTTCGAGGTCTTGATGAGGTAGTGATCGTAGGTTTACTAAGCCAGTTGGAAGTCATAATTAACGAATAGACAGGTGTGAAATTTCGCCCGTATTAAGGAACGATCAATCTCAAGACCTGACGCTAATGATAGTTATGTAAGAACTGATTATCGAACAAAAGAACAATATGAGAACTTCTCACCTCTAAAAACGACAGAACTTTGATGCACCGGTGGCATTCAGTACTGTTCAGAGAGAGCGGCGTCGAGATGATGTGTGTGAGATCACCACAGTCAATTCGTTTGATGTCTTGAAGGAAGCGAAAACGTCACCTTTGAACGCCACGCTCAACACAGCTTACGCGTTGGGTCGGAGCGTCTTTGTACTCACGTGACGCCTTCTTATAGATGATTGAGCGCGAAAGATGCCCTCTTCAAAAGACTTATATCAAATTCAGATAGAACACAACGTAATATTCATACATAAAATTGGGTTATCGAAGAGACATAACTTCAGAACAAAGGTTTCAAGATCTCATTTTCGACAATCTCTTCGCCGTCTTGTGGAATTCCTTCCCATCCTGACAACGAAGCAAGCGCTTGGCCTGCTATTTTTCTTAGATCGACCTCCTTGATTCCATATTCGTTCAGTTTCTTTCCTTCAACTCCAAGATCCTTTACCAGTTTTTCAATAGATGTTCCTACTTTCCAAGCAGCTTCCCTTTCAGGGTCTTCTCGAGTCCAACCGGGAGGAGAAGAAATAGGATGGAAGGTAACAGGAATGAAGGCAAGAGCTGAAGCCAGTGAGGCTAGACCCCACGACGAGGTCGGAAGCTCTCTGGCCATGAAGATTACTGTGCGTGAAAGAGTCAGGCAAGAGCATGTTCCATGGGCGATAGAGTATCGGGCGCCTAATTTATGGCTGTATGAAAACAAGAGTATTTTAATATAAATTAGAAAGATTAGCATAGGAGGTGGACTGTCTCGACTGGTCTTGAGGTAAGAGCGAACGTACCCAAGAGAATGTGAAAGGCCAATAGGCCCAGAAAGCTTGTTCAGCCAGAGAGACTGCCTGTTTTGTACATGGATTACACAAATGAGGTTCGAAAACCGACTCTGTGCGCTCAATTTGTTGATCGATTGATAAACTGATTCTCACCAAGCAGCGATCTGAAGCCTTCCTCTAGCATTCAAATCTTTTTCATCCTTTTTGCAAGCGGGAAGAGCCTCAAAAAGGTCTTTGATGGAGGCCAAGGCTAGGTTCTTCATGGGAAGTTGGGCTCCCTTTCGATATAAAGTCTCAACAGAATGATCCAACGCGCTGAGCGTCATATAGGTATGAAAAGATTTCGATTAGACCTACTTCGACGCGAGCATGACGAAGGGAAACTTACCGGATCCCTGAAGAAACCCATAGTCCTTGGGGCGTATGAAGGGACAGCTCAGGATCGAGAATGATAGCCTATACAAAAGCGATAGATGAGTGGACGCTTCTCTCTAAAGTCTTGTTCTGACCGTGTTGAGGAAGATCAAAAGCAAATGAACATAAGATTTTCTACCTTGGGTACGATATATGCAGAGTTGACTCCGATCTTGTCACCTTCATCTCCAGTGAACCCAGCGTTCGATGTAAACTCTGCTGCCGACAAAGTGGTAGGGATGGCGATATGAGGAAGAAAGTCCGACGACTTGTCTGCTTTTCCCTCGTGATGAAAGTAGGCAATCGCCTTTGCGGCATCTATAGGAGAACCTCCACCGATTGATATCAGGATGTTATTTGCATTCGAATCGACCAGCTTCACAGCTTCCTTGATTCCTTCCACAGCTGTGGGATCGATTTGATAGGAGAACACAAGAACCAGCCGTTATGTTGTGAGTATTCAGAGGATAGAGGCGATAGAAAGATTGGTGTAAGATCGACGTCCCGCTTACGCGCATGTTGCCCAATTTCTTTATGGACGTCTGCAGCTATTCCAGTACTTTTCAAAAGTTTGACGACATCGTCAATCACCGGGGTTTTGGTTGATAATGAGTTGCCTGTAACTATCAGTGCCCGAATTTTCTTGTTTGGAGGAATAGACGGAAGTAGCATATGTATGAGCTCAGGCAGTTTGGAGATAGAAGAGGGTCCATAGGTAACATTCTGAAGCAGCGTAGGCGTGTACGAGCCAGAGAGACTGGCCGGATGAGACGAAGAACTGGAAGACATGTCTGTTCTTTTAAAACAAAAACTCCTATTGTAGATGTTAAATTGTACGAGTTCAACACGATCAATAGTAGATGGAGATAGATAGAGAGATGAAAGTGAGAAGATCGAAGTGAAGGAGAGCAGATGGATTAACGCGATCGTGGAGGGCCCCTCGAAACGTCATTTATATATCTTACCAGCGCGGAATTTTTATAACGCCAGATTAGACAAAGATTTCGATGAATCCTTAACTTCCTTCTTGGTAATGTAAAGCATGGTTGCCCTCTTTCTATGTCGATAGCTAACTGGAATTTATCAAAATTATCTCACTAATATCAGTTCATGTGTTGATGGTTGAATGTTGTCGCATTCCTTACCCAGTCTCATCTCTTCCAGTGGTTGAGTGCTCACTCTGGACATGTACCGCACTTTCGCCAGATTGTTTAACGCCATTCCACGCCCAACATCGTACCCTCACAGAAAGTCCTCGACCCGACCGTTACGCGTTCGCACATTCACGACAGCATCATCCATTCCATGGCATCTCATAGTTTCCGTCCTTATAGGACTTCCGGCCTCTTTATGGTCATACAAGTGCTTAATGATGATTCTCTTCCAGAGAAAGATCCTCTACATGGGCTTCTTACCACTGGGGTCTCGAACAGCCGTATGTTAAGAACATGACTTTCTATCGTCACTCAAGTGATCTCGATATTTAATTATCAATATGATCATCTCTCCTTTTTATCTTTCCTTCAAATGAACGAATGAACAATAATGTTTTTACAAAAATGAAAATGAGTATATAGAAAATCGACAAGACCGACTGGCTCCTGAGAGGTTTGAATATAAAGGAGCTCGAATTTCCGTCTAGAGGACCCGATGGCAAAGGTGTCACCCTCAGAGGATTTGAACTATCACGGGCTTCTTCTCAGTTACCTGAGCGACCGATCGCAAGAACACCAGAGTCTCACCCCGAAAGAGTTTTGATCTATTTTCAAGGTCAAGTCTTACATTCTGTTGATTTTGATTCTTTTGCCCAGTCAACAAGCATCATGCTAACCCTTGATTTTGCGCTGACCATATCAGGCAACATGGGCTCTCCTGTATCCCGGTTGCCTCTCTTCCGTCAACTCCTTCTCTTGGAATCGTCTCCTTTCTCAACAGGGCATACTAAACTCCTAGTCGTCCCTCCTCGGTCATTTTATCTATCTACCAACATCCGGCCGACACAGTCGGGCCTTTTGAATGACTATCGAACCGTTCTCGAGTACGCATGGGTTAATTATCCTCGTAGTAGAGTCATACTTTACGGGCACAGCTTGGGAGGAACGGCCATCTGCTGTCTGTTAAGTAAGCTAAGATGTGAAGAAGAGTCGAAGCTGGTCGAGGGCATTATATTAGAGAACGCGTTTCCGAGCGTCAAAAGGATGATCACTCATTCTTTGTATCCTTCACGTACGTTGACTCCAATCGTTTCCTTCTCTTCTCCATAGCTTTGCCGAGACGGATTCTCATTCCTCTTGTCGTTTTCATGTTCCCTTTTCAAATCGATAGGCTATCTACCATATTACTACCTCACTCCATTTGTTTTTGATCCCTGGGACGCTCTTTCCGCCCTCGAAACGTCACATCCACGATATCAATTGCACAAAACGCCAATCTTATTTTTTTCAGGCTCTGAGGACAGTTTGGTCTTGCCTTTCATGAGCAAAGAGATGTTTGAAGCCGCTAGTTCGAAAAACAGTTCAACACTTCGACGATGGATCTTGGTAGAGGGCAAAGGGCATGATGACGTTTGGCAAAAAAGCACGCTCTGGGGAACGGAAGTGAAGAGATTTTTGAAGGAAATTCAAACGAAATTGTGATTCACGAAGACATCAACAGTCTTTTGTTTCTTGCTTCTAATTAAGAAAGAGTACCACATTATATATTCAGATGATTGTTCCTCAGATGAGGAGTGGCTAGTTATCTTCTAGTCTTTGACCTCTTAGTCTGTGGCGCACTCGACGAAGCAACATCCGCTGAAGCTGCTGTGCTTCGCCTTTTTGGTCGACCACTAGTTGTTAGAAGCTGTGGCTCCTTCTGCTCTAATTGAATCAGTGAAGAGCTCGGGTCTTCGTTATCATCTTGAGAACTTCCATCAGTAATTGCTGGCTGATCGGCCGATGATGTATCCAGTTCGCTTCCTTCCGCGTTTGTCTCCATCCCCGATATTGTCGGCTTTACCGTTGCCAAGGAAGACGAATTCTCTAATATTGACGATCGGGTTGGCCTAGCTTGAGAATTCGAGGTCATAATGATTGTGGAGGATGACGTAGAGGTAACAGACGTGTTGGAGTTTGTGGGAGATATCGGAGCGGTGTAAGTCTTCCCCAAAGGACCAGGGTTGTCTCCTGATTGATTCGATGAGACTGCTGATAACGTTGATGGAGAGATTTCTTCAGTGATATGGGGAGAGGTAGTAGTAGGAGGAGGATCGATGGGTGGGGCAACCCACGGCGAAGAGACTGGAGAGTTTGAAAAAGCAGACGAGATCGGAGATGAGGGGCCAAGGACTGAATTGGAAAGATGAGGTTGTGGGCTCGGCTCGCCTTCATCTAGCGAGTTTTCGGAAGGCAACACATCTTCGACCATCTGGATATCATCCGTCGTTGGTGACGGTAATCTCTCCATTTTTTTCCTTTTTCCGGTCCCGTCCTCCTCGTCCTCCTCCTCCTGATCTTCATCGTTATCAGAAGCTGTATCCGATCCATTCCCTTTTGACGCCTCTTGTACCAACATCTTTTCGGCTTCAAGCGCTTCTGTATCCATTTCATTATCTTTAAGACCTGGGCTCTTTGGTGAAACTTCCTCAACTTGAGTCAGGTCCTGAAGAACTTTGCCTAAAGCGATACTTCTCAACCGAAGCGACCGAAGAACCGTTTGTTTCTGAGCAATAAGCGATGATAGAGTTTCCTGGCGTTCCTGTATTGTGCTATGAAAATGAACATTTGATTCAGTAAGAATCAAAACAAGAGTCGTTTGGTACGTTATATAACTCGTCGAGACCTACGCTTCAAGTTCATCCCGTTTGCCAATGGCGAGAATTTTCTGAGCAACTTCATCATACTCCATCTTTTGCTTGCGCTCTTCCTCTGCGTTTTGAAGCTTTTCTCGTAGAGAGGCAATCTCCAGGGTATGATGAGGCTGTTTCCTCTCTATATGAATGCACATCAACGAATAACGTATGGACTTAGTTTAATATTCAGCCTGGGTCGATGACATATGAAGAGGTGGTACACAAACAACATACCGATCTCTTTGCCTTTAGCAGCGTAAGTCTCTCTCATCTTCGCTTCCATCTTCCCAACAATTCCAGCCTTCTTGACATGTAGCTCCAAGTTCTTAAGCTCAATGTTGAACACAGAGTATGCCTCCACGTTCTTGTCCTCTACAGGAGTTCCCTTTAGTTTGGCGGCCGAGTTCTCACTCGAGATGACATCCATGTCGACATCCTTCTCGGTAGAAGACTGATTTGATCGACGTTCCAGAGTTAGAATATTTTTGAGAGTTTTGCGGATGCCTCTTTCATCGTTCGATAGCCGCGACTCGATAATTTGGTCTAGCCAGAAGTCAAACAAAGGGGGAATATCATGGGTCTGTGAGCTCAACAAACGATATAAGAAGACGCGATAGACGTACCTTCTTGAGATACTGTCAGCGGCTTGAGCTTGAACGGAGGCAACGTTGACGTAGAAGCCTCCATGGTGTGTGGATTTATGTGTTCGTGGATTATACGAAACCTTTCTTTGGCGATCTTGACCGAGATGGAAGATGAGGGGAAAGGAAGGAAATGAAATGTAGTAGAGAATAGTGTAAAATATATTAAGAAATTTCATTTTTTACAACTTCATTAACCATCCATCCCAACTCATCTATCAATCGATTGCCCACTCTTACGCCACGTCCTTTGACCAAAAGACCAAAACTATGAACGAAATTCATCTCAGGGAAGATGGTAGACAACCCTCTCAACAACGGCAACTTTCTGTAAAGTTCGGCACACTTTCAAGGGCGGACGGTAGCGCCCGAGTCTCGATGGGTTCGTTTCTTTCACTTTTTCCCAAAGGTTCTTCTGGTTCCTCCTGTTCTAGAGTATTGACAAACTACGATGCGAAACTATCATACGGATGGCCATATACCCATTGAAACATTGTGATACTAGGCGCCACGACCCTTCTGGCTTCCTTTTCTGGACCCATCGAAGTTCGAATAAGGGATGAACGACTGGATCGAGCAACACTCGAGGTCTCCCATCGACCTCTGGATGGGATTTCTGGTAAGTTTGTTTATGTCTTTCTTTCGGCCTGGTGTGGTATTATTTTTTTTGTTAAAATCAAGTCTATTCTATTCCGTAATCTTTTCAGGTCTTGCGTCCAAGACACTCGCCTCGACGGTCGAAACGTCATTACTCTCGCTCCTAAATCTATCCGCACACCCTCGTTCGCTCGTTCTCCTTACGATTCAAGCTCTCTCTGCTCCTCCGCTCCCAGTGTTTCCAAACCCTCCGAAACATACTTTGTTCGAGCCTTTCATTCCTAAACGACCTCTTCGATCGCCTCCGACATCCGAAAAAGCACTATCGATAACAGCTGCGAGTTTGGCCGCTTTAGACGCTGGGTCGATAGGGATGTTAGGACTTGCGATTGGGGCGTGCTGTGCGTTGTTACCTGGTGAGGGCAATCGATGGGTAGTTGATCCTACTTTTGAGGAAGAACAAAGTGCGGTGGCGATAATCGGAGTTGGATACGCTTTCGGAGCTTCCTTTGGTGTCGCCGCGGAGGAAGGTAGGTCAACCAAAGGTGGAGAGAGCGTGGTCTGGTTTGAGGGCGAAGGCGAATTCGATGAAGAAGACGTAAGTGTTTTCTAAAATCAACTTTCTTTTCTGACAATATGGAAAAAGTTTGAGGAAGCATGTCTGAATTTGCTGCTTCTTCATTTGCACGCTGGTCAATGGGTTATTGTCATATTATCTTTCACACTTCCCTCTCTGTTCCGTCTTGTTTGTTTCACTCTGACAACACCACTTCTCTGAATATAATCAAAAAGATCGCCGCTGCTCTAGCCACCGCCCTCGTTAGCGCGCGGGAAACTCATGACCACATTCGATCGAGTTTTGAATCGCATTTTTTGGGCGAGACGACAGCTGGTCAGCAGGCCAAGCTTGAGTCTGGAGACGATATGGACTTATGATTATCGCTATATAGACTTTGACCTCTGATTGTCTTATTCTGATCCTTGTCAGTCTTTCAAGCGGGGTCGTCACATACTATAGACGACAGAAACTCAAAGACAAATTCTGAGACGATCGTGAGGCCTCAAGGATTGATAATTGGTTTAAGAAACGATCTACACGAAGAAGAAACAGGGTAAAGAGAGGGAATCAAGGCTTTAAATATTAATAACAGAAGAAGGGTTTGAACCAGCCCGAAGAGAGAGTTGATTTGAGAAAACAAACACAAAACAAGGAAGAGGAATAGACGACAGGAGAGAAGGGTTTTGTACAAAGAATTTTCAGAACAAAAAAGAAAGAGGGGAAGGGAGATAGAAATCTAACGAAGGACTCAAGCCGAGAGGAAGGGTACAAAGGGGAGCAACAGCGGCCTACTCGGCTAAGCTTACAACAGCATTGTTCAGCTCCTCGTCTGTTGCTGATGTTCCAAACGGACCTTCCACATCCGTCTCCCGAGTCCCTTCATCCTGCTGCACCTGTTCTTGCTGAGTGACAATAACAAGAGATGGATCTACGGGAAGATGATGATCAGAATCCGAAGGCTCGAGGTGATGTTCAGTCAACTGGGAGTCTGACCGAAGAGATTCATCCGAATGGGCATGGGCATGGGTATGGGCATGATGAAGATGGTCCTGATGGGCTGATGACAGGCCTTCCTCTTCCGGTTGATGGAGCTGTTGATGCTGCTGATGCTGTTGGTGTTGCTGGAGCTGCTGGTGCTGTTGAAGTTGTTGATGCTGATGTTGTTGATGCTGATGTTGTTGATGCTGCTGTTGTTGCTGTGAAAGACCTTGTCCTACATCATTTTCGTTTAACTCAACGTGTTGCAAACCAGCGTCGACCAAGATCCCGTTCATTTCTCCCTCCTTCCAGAACCGACACTTCTTCCTGTCTCCTCGACCTGGACAGGCCAAACCATCCCCGCCGTTTGCTTGGCAGACTCTGCAGTGTCGACGTTGGCGGTCTTTACCTGCTGTAGGTGGTAAAATCGCTGGAAGGGAGGTCAGACCTGACAAATTCGGCAGAGAAGAAAGAGGTGAGTGGGATGGATGGATGGAGAGGGATGGCTGAGCTGAGTACTGTCCGAACGGTTGGGACGAAGGTCCTGCTTCAGATAGGATTGATCCATTGAGGGAGGATATTTCATCTGCATGGTGTTGTTGCTGCTGCTGTTGTTGCTGCTGATGGATATGATGTTGTTGGTGATGATGCTCGGAATGATCAGAAAGATGAAGTTGACCCGATGACGTCGCGTTCGAATCGGGTTGATCCCACTCAGTCCCGGATGATGGAATCACCGTCTGGACTCGTTTGTC
This sequence comes from Phaffia tasmanica, assembly GCA_014825565.1. Lineage (NCBI taxonomy): Eukaryota > Fungi > Basidiomycota > Tremellomycetes > Cystofilobasidiales > Mrakiaceae > Phaffia > Phaffia tasmanica. The sequence continues at coordinate 54,588 of MVAI01000029.1, read as the reverse complement.
CAAATCACAGTTCGCTCGAACATACCGACCAGGACAGGTCAGTGCACCAACTTTGTCGCCATATCCCAAACATCGTCTGCAGTTTCGAGGTCCTCGAGGAGATTGGGCTGACGGTGAAACCCTCGCGTATGGCTTTTTCCTCAGCAGCTGAGCGGTTATAGAATTTGGCGTCATCGGTTGGCGACTTCTTACTGATCCAGGTGAAGGCGAAAGAGAACTACGAGGGATCATTTGGGATTGGATCTGTGCCGCACGTGCTTGTTGGGCGCTCGACTGAATAGCAGATGCAATCAAACGATCTTGGGATGAAGGCGAGGTGTGCATTCGACCTCCACCAACATCATTCTTTGAAGCGAGAGGGTGAGGTTTTACGTCCATGGCTTGTCCAGATTGATTACTTGATCCCTGTCCGTCCTCGCCAACTAAATCAGGATCAATTGACATGTCTTGGGAATGATTCGCACCAACCGCATCATCTTCATCGCCATCGTGATGGATGTGGGTTGCATGTGCGCCAAGAGCACCATGTGTGTGTTCATGAGCCACCGAATCCGAAAGATGAGGGTCTTTCAGAGCAGAAGCGGTCCTGAGCAGATTCATGACTGCTTCTGGCAAGCCAACCGGGTTTTCTCCATTGTGCATCCGTTCTTGCACCCGCGCAAGCTCATGGTTGCCGGTGTTGATTGACTGAAGAGCAAGAATCATATCCTGGTTTGAGCTACCAGGGAAAGAATGCTGATCGAACAAGAAACCGTTGTCGTCCATTCCGTGAGCCATGCTGACTCCAGACGAACTGGCCGAGGGTTCGAGAGGGTTGTGAGGACCCGTAACTCGGAAAGTGGGGGTTCCATCCGAAAGGAAAAATCTGTCGCTCGATGAAGTGTCATCAGGTCCTTCCGGAGTGTCTAAAGTTTCAGGGTTATCTGACGCGTTCACCCCACCGTTCGTCTCGGTACCTTCAGCAGACGCGATAGGTTCCAGGTTGACGCGCAGGTTTCCGTATTGGGTGTTGGCTTCTGTAAGGATTTGTTCTGCCAGGTCATTAAGTAACGTGTCTCTCTCGCCCGAGTGGCTGATGATGATATGATTTCTGAGACCTGGTCCTTTTGCCGGGAAGCGCTAACCGCGTGTGACGGCGATGTAAGAGATTTGTTGTGTTGCCAAACAGGTCAGAAGAGGAAGATTCGATAGGGCAGGAAGATGAATGGATAATCGCTTACTCGGACACAAACAGCAAATGGACAATTGACTGGCAGGTAGTTGGCGGCTGATAAAAAGGAGCAAAAAGAAGAACCAAGACGCGTAAGGACATTGCGAACAGATGAGAGTGAAACGATCAATAGATGAGTCGGGAAATAAGATCAGGGGACCTACTGAGGCCAGTTTCACCCTTGATGTCACCTGAGTTTGATACTCTCGGTCTGCCAGCTCCCGAACGAGCTCCTCCGGCATTATGCCCTATTCTACACGCGCACGTAGACGGGAAGAACCGATTATACCAAGTGACATGTAAGCATATATATGTTGCGAACGTGAGAACATGACACGCGTCTAGGCTGAAGAGTGAATGCATGTATATCGGAAGGGATCAAAATATAAACGATGGAACCTACTTGTTCTTAGATCCTGGAAAGGCAGAAAAGATCAGTCAAAGAATCAAACGAGACGCGTAAGTTGGTCAGTCTCAAAGGCGTTGAACGAGGAATCAATCAGCCAAAGCGATCAGTTCTCTGAGTAGTCGAATTCCTACCCTTATGTCTTCCCATAATGACTGTAGTGATTGAAACTAGCATTCAAAATCAATATAATTAATCATGATATCAAACATATCGATGGATGAATAAATGAACGGGTGGATGGATGGATGATCGAGGCGGCACTCACACGAGAAGCAAAGGCTTAAGAAGTTCGAGATTGTCTTGCCGTGTTCGTGGTCGTTAATGGGACTTAAATATATGGTTGTTGTAAAAAAATCACTTCTCAACTAAGCACTTATGAAAGCTAACTTAAAATATTTTTGATTTTATTTTTGATTTTCATCTTTATTTCTGTTGTAACGATAATCATTCATTTGAACCTATCATATGATGAAAGTCAGACATTTCAAACCTACTCCTCGTCCATTCCGTCAAACTCCTCGTCATCGTCGCCGTCGGCAGAAACCTTGAAGGCGTCATCAGGAACAGAGTACAATCGAACGATAGCCTTGTTGGGATCCTTGACAAGAACGTATCTACCCTCGGGTTGCTTCATGCAAAGGTCGACGATGGTTCGAACGATACCCCATCCGTTGGCGACGGACAAGTTCATCTGAGCGGCGAAGTCCTTAGGCTTGTAAGTCTGCGTACCAAGCACAACGTGTCGAGTTCGGTCCTTAGGAGTGGCTCGCGCGATATAACTATAAATGATACAACCGAAGATCTCAATATTTAGTGACGATGACTTTATCCGTTAATCTCAATTCAGAAAAATTAACGTACGCCATCTTAATCACCTCAGCCCCAGCCAACATACTCTGGACGGCCCATCTGGCCAACTTGGCACTGTTGTTCTTCATCTCCTGGGCAGCAATAGCTCCTCGACCAGAGTCCAGCTTCTGCTTCCAGTCGACAACCGTACCAGAAGGTCCGTTCAACAAAGTTCGAACGTTAACGAACTGATCCGGCTGAGAGCTTCCCTTCTCCGCCTTAATGACCGAGTCAACCTCGGTTCGAACGACGACCGAGATAGGCTCCTCATCGGACGGGGTGGAGATGTCGAACTTTCGGTACCTGTATCCACAGGACGCCAACGGGTCTGTCGATTCCCCAGGGTTGTAGAATGGGTTTGCCTTGCCGAGATCCACCTTGGAAGATGGCTTCTTCTTGGCAGCCTCGGCAGCGGAAACAACCTGGCAGGCGTAGTTGAAGTTAACGAACGTGGCCTCAAGCGAGAGCGCGTTGGCGGAATTCGAAGGATCGGTCTCAGAAGTCTCAGGAGGAGGCTCAATCGCGTTCTCATTTACGGTGATGAAGTCAAACGCACCACCCTCCCTCTTGTCGAGGTAGAGGTTGTTACCCTCCCTGTTGACAACAATATCCCACGAGTTGACACTTCGAGGGGCACACATGAGCACACTAAGAATTGCATCAGTGGTGTATACCCTAGCGGTATCCTTTGAGGCGAAATCTTGGATAATTGGGTCGTCTGAAGTTGTAGGGTTGAACTTGGTTCGGTCGATCGTCTGGAGGTTTTGGGATGTCTTGGTAGTGATTCGATCGTAAGACTTTTCGTATGCGTAAACGGTTCCGTATGAGGCAAGAGTGTCAGGCTCGGAAACGGCAAGTGACAGCTTGGAGAGTCGGTTGAACTCAATCTCCTCGAGGACCGGCCATTCAGGACTGATAGCAACGGAAGACTCCCTGACTCGAGTGTTCTACAAATGTGACAACAGTAATTGCCAAATATAAATTCAAAAAACTTGATCAGTTGATCCATCGGCCTATCTCGAACCAACAAGTTATCCTGAGAAGGAAAAGATGTAACTCACCTGGTTCCAGTTGTTGAAGCCTCCTCGACCTCCGCCTCTTCCGTAATTCCTCTGCTGAGCTCCTCCTCTGGCAGCCATAGCTCCACCTCGAGCAGACTGGGCTCCGCCTCGACCAACTCGGTTGCCACCTCCTCCAATTCGCCCGATACCAAGTCCACCCTGGTTTCTTGGCTTGAGACCAGCCGACGACTTGTTATCGACGAGGGAGAAGGACTTCTCATCCTCGCCGTGAACGTAACCGAAAGCATCGTTAGTGGTGCCGGAAGAAGCTCCTTCTCGTCGAGTTCGGGCGTTATAAGCAGCGGAAGAAGGTCGGGCGGACGAGCTCGAGGCCTGACCGGCAGGAGCATCATACCACTCAACAATTCGCTCGATTCGATCAGCCTTGTTGTAGTGAGCGTAGGGGATACTGATATAAAGAGATAAAAGAAAGGTATTGGTCAAGGGTCAGTAGGGAAATATCTTTGGACACGGCCACTAAGCAAACTGCCTTGCTTAATCGTGTAAAACAGAAAAAAATAGCAGGAGCAAAAAATGGAAGAATCTTTGCAAGCGCGAGAAGAGATATAAGGAAAAACAAAAAAACTTAACTCACTCCTTAAATCCGGTGGAAAGATGAGATCCAGAAGGACCCCAGGATCCGTCGTCGTTATCGATGATCTCAGGAAGGGTAAAGTCGGTAGACATGGCTAAAGAAGTGATGGATGTTGAAGAGAAAAGCACAAGAAAAAAAAAGGAGGGCAAAGAAAGGAGCAAAAAATACGAGTTTCGCTTATGTAAGCTAAACGATCAACTTACCATCGCTTTATACCTTCATTCATCATATTATCTACATCAATCATCTCCATCATGGCTTCCCGTCTCTCTGCTCTATCAAATGGTTAGTATTATCTGACAGAATGGCTTTTATCTTCATTCTTTTTCGAATGTTAGTCTGATCTGTTCCTTCTGTTTCCGTATGATCGAACAGGTCAATTATCTACACCCCCTCCCAACAGCACCTATTCTTCTCCATCTAGATTCTCGCTTCCTCTACCAAACCAATCCAGCGGAGTGAGCACACCTCCTGCTCTGAATGCGGCTAAGAGAGTATCTCAAGCTGGGGGTATTCTTGAAAGACCGTGAGTCTCAACTTGTGCATCGAAGCTTGCCCGATTCAAGCTGTCAAAAGGTTTGAAGCGAACTGTATCAAAACATGCTGATTCCTTGCGCATCTTTATATCAACCAAGGTATAACAAATCACTTCGCTCTGAAGTCTCTCTCTCGGCGATCTCGTTTCTCATATCAGAGATGATCTCGTACTGTCAATCCAGAGTAGATAGTATAGCAGAGCTTGAGTCTCGGTATGTTGTTCGCTAGCTGATCTTCTCAAGTCGAAGTTCTTCTTACGTTAGGCTGAACTCTCGATGTCTTGTCAAAACATAGTTTATCGTCTTTAGGCCATCACGTTGGAACGAGAATCCTTTCCCTGCTTTTACTTAGAAATCTGTTTTCGAATTCAAGCTCCTTGAAAGTACGTTTATGGATTGACTGACTGGGTGTGATCCATAATCCGATCCTTTTCGTCGCCTTGCGTTCCGCCTTTGTATTGATTGAATACTGATTATATGCGCTCTATTCAGGATCCAAGACGGGAAGCTAGGTTGATTCCAACACTTCAGTTCATTCACAGTCAGGTTTACAAAGCTGCTTTCGGAAAACCCGCTGATGGACTGGAGAAATCTTTTGGAGGAGACGACGAATGTAAGTCGTCCTCATGCACCTCGTTATAATAGGCACAATAACCCCTAGATACAGTTGCTAACAATGATCGTCGGTTATTTCTTCGGATTATTGTTAACCCTAAAGATCAAATTTCGATGAACGTACCCCCTTTAACGCAACATATTTCAATTCCAAAAGATATGTCGACATTATCTTGCGAGGCCTTCACAGCGGGTATCGTAGAAGGTGTTCTCGATGGATTGGATTTTGTTTGTCTTTTCTTCTTATTTGGCTCTGCTCTTGACTTTCTTTTTTGTTTTGGGGAAAAAAAGTCTGACATTAGTATCGTTGTTTGTGCGTTCTAGCCTGCGAAGGTGACGGCTCATTCCGTTCCGACAGATGGGTTTCCGCAACGGAGTGTCATTCTGATCAAGCTAGATCAAGAAGTCATGCTTCGTGAAGTCGCTCTCGCTGCTGGTCGATGATATTTTTTGTTTGTTCGATGTGCCCACAACGATGATGACTGTATATAGTGATGCCCCCCTCAGCGTTGATCCACATTCAACAACTGAATCACTAACATTATTTTCTGTTAAAGACGACCTTCTCTCGAATTTCCCCCCGTGGTGTCTCATACGTCTTCCTTATTAGGTCTCATAAATAGCTTCAACACTTTTTCAAGGGAACCCTCTGATCAGATTCGCTCCCAATGTGATCCACCAACCCCTCATGAATGCGTTCCAACCTTCTTCTTCCAACATCTTTCTCGTGCAATCCTACATGCCAGCAGTAACAAATAGAAAAGCAAAGAGACGTTTTAATGATCATCAGATGAATGGTTTTCCTCAAAAGATCAATAAGAACGAAGAAGATCGACGTACAACCATCCCAACATAAGGGGCCTCCCCGGCCTCCCTGTAACCCACAACATCCTCACCTTCGGCGATGAAGGGGACATCACCTGAAATTTCTTCAGTAGCCGAAGGGTCGGATGGATCCGGATTTCGCTGAAGCGATAGCCGGGTCGTCATCACCTCAAGAGGTGTGAGAACGATGGCTGAAAGACCTTGGAACTGTAAATAGATTCAACACAGATAATGTCAAGCGACAACGAACAAACAAACAAAAAAGGTTCATCAACATGCACTTGTTCTTGAGCAGTTTCTATCAAGCAAAAGAAGAAAGACGCACCATGAAAAACACGATCAGCCTGAACGTGCTCACATTTGCAAACAGCTGTTCGTCTCGTTCGCCCGACGCGCCCTCGTTTGCATTACTCCACGCGTCACCGATGATAGCATTTCGCAATATCCTCATGAGGAGAACCGTCCACCCAACATAGATCGCTGTGATCGCGAGCAATCCAGGCGTGAGCCAGAGGACCCAGGGTTTTCTGAATTCATATGGCGTAAGGAGGAGCTGGAGCGACAATCGGAGAGAGCCCTTCTCTCGGTAAGGCAGTTGGTACGGTGTTGTGATCGCTCTGCAAAACTTATACAACATCAGCTGCAGGAATGAAGCAAAGGATGGAAGAGAAGACAAGAGCATACCGATTGGTCAAGATAGTTCCTGGAACGGTGATCAGTGCCAAGCAGACGGTAACCAGACCCATCTGAATGCCAGATGGATCGGGCACAGCAAGCGTACCTGAGGGAAGAATCGAGATTGTGGCTCCAAGGAATATGAAGACGAGTGAAGTGGTGAGGGTATGGAGACAAGTATAAGGGATAACGCCTGTTTTGGATGGAAAAAAGTTACTGCGATCAATATCTAAGGTTTCGGAAGAGAAGGGGAGAGATTGTATAAGAAACGCGGAACGATCTACCTTTGTACATGCCGCTCCAGCCTTCCAAATTTTTGACTCGAATTATCATTGCCCAAAGAGAGTTGACTACCGGTCCAACTCTGATTATAGAAGTTAAAGCAGAATTGAACGATGGAGAGGAACATCCACGCGTTCAAGTTGAGCCTGCGGGCCAGCGATCAAAGAGAGTAAGGCGCTGTAGACAAACCTGGCATTTTCCTCGTCTAGTCCAACTCCTCTAGGGGTGTAATTTGCCCTGAACCGAACGAGAGCTCCTACAAGAGGCATAACAAAGATTGCTCTCAAGGTGACAAACACCAGACTACATGTAGTTGAATGTGTTTGAAGGACAAAGCGCGTTCAGGTCGAACGGGTGGAAAGAGACGAGATTGTCAGAACTTTAATGGCAAAAAGGTTTGACCAATGCTTCGGACACGAGATAGATGAGATGACAGATTAAAGAAACGAAACATACGCGAACAAGGGTGCAAGGACTATGAGGATAAGGAATTCCAAAAAGCCCATGATTATAGGTGCAATAGGAAGAATTGAAAAGAGAGATGCTGTGTGAGTGGAAGGTGAAAGCTAGAAACGGACTGAACTGTTTCTCCCGTTTTGGGGAATTCTTTCGGACGAGCGCTGTTAATTAAATTCGGATCAATCTCATCCGATACACATCTCGAACGGGTTTACTTGATCTGTCGAACGACAAACATTTCCATTAAGTCACAAAGAGCAGAGATACCATAGCTTGTTGCAGTCTACTTTCTTTGGATCATAGATAACTGATGCTGATCGTCTTGATCTTAATGTGGCGCTGGTGAAAGTGATGCTGAACTGAGAAATCGCGATGTACGCAGAGATTTTTGCTGATATCTCCTGCCATACAATCAGACCGCTATACTTTCAGATCGTTGGGGTTCTCTCTAACTCATCCATCTTTAGAACAAGAATCCCCTTCCCTTTTTACCTAAATCAAGTTGGGTATCGCCAATTGCAGACGGTTGTTTTCCATTCCATTCTATCTTCTATTCTATTTTATTTTATCTATATTATCTCCATCTGTGCCGCCTTGATCATGTTACTTACGTAATTATTACCTAATCAGATCAATAGCATGCGTAATGGACCTTCGCTCAAGACCGACGGTAAATTATTTGAACAGTCCGGACGAAGGGAATAAACGACTCAATAGACTGATGATGATGGATGAACAACTGGGAATATCCATGCTACGTATCAACTTCAGATTGTCATCACTGGATCGGCCTCATCCTATTTTGATGGGTAAATCCAATGGATTGTTAAATAACAAGAAAAGCGCCGGAATGATCAAATTAAGAACAGAGGGGAAGAACCGACTTTACCGTTAATTTCGAACGCTTATCGGAGCGAAAATGACTCTAAGAACGGAAACAAGAAACGAAAAATTGTCGTTTCCTTCTCTCGTTCTTTCTTCTTTCTCTTACATTATACAAAGCAATCAAGAAAACATCTTCCAGTTATGGCGTCGAATAATCACAGCAAACCCAGGTCACCACACCAACAAGTGTTTGAACTAGATCAAATCCCGGCCGTGTACACAGACGCATTGGATATACATGGGGAATCTAGACGACCCAGTTTGGACTCTCATAGATCTAACAATGTGAATAGTAGGCGAAGTGAAAGCCCTTATGGTTTATCCTCAATTGGTAGCGCGCACCAGGAAGTGTCGATTTTGGAGCTGCCTCCGGTTGTGAGTTACTCAGTTCCAATGTGACTCGTTTATTACAAGTGACGAAAGAGGTTAAAAATGCATTCCGTTGGATTGGGTCTCATTCCCTGTAGGACCGCGGATTTGACGCGTATGCGTATTTGGCTGCTGCTTTCGTTGTAGAACTACTAGTTTGGTCCCCTCCGTTCAGTTATGGAGTCTTTCTTGAATGTAGGTCAAGCCATATCCCAAGTATTTCTGCTTGTCAATAAGAACGACTAGCTAATTGACTATCAACATTCTTGATGAACGAAAGATTACCGATCCACCCTCTTTCCGGACGATAAATCCGCTCTTCTTCCTCTAATTGGTTCCATCTCGTCCGGATTAATTTACCTACTATCCTTAGTGTTGATTCCAGTTTTCACTAGATGGCCTAACCAAAAGCAGAACAGCATGTATGTTGGCACGGTGCTCTGTGTTATTGGTTTGCTATCTGCGAGCTTTGCTAAGACGCCCAGTGAGACACTCCGTCCCTCTTTTCTTCGACCCAGTTGTCATTAGCACATGTTACTCATGTAATTTTGATTGACGACCCATCAGGTCAACTTGTCGTAACCCAGGGTGTCATCTTCTCATGCGGAGGAGCTGCCCTCTACTTTTCGGCGTCCACTTTCGTATGGGAATGGTTCGTCGTCCATAGAGGAATGGCAAACGGACTCATCTTTTGTTTGTCTCTTCTTTCTGACATTCGTCTGAAATCGGCTCTTGAGTTAACAACTCACGCGCAACTTTTTCTTACTTTTCTTTTTTCTTGTGTCTATGGCAATTATGTTCTAGCTGGAACCGGGCTAGGAGGTCTTTTCATGCCGCTTGTCTTGAACTGGATTCTTAAAAAATGGGGGCATCAGACCACTCTCCGAGTCCTCGCTATCATGTTTGCCGTCTTCATTCCACCCGTTCTGCCTTTTATCAAAAGTCGATATCCAAAGAGTCAGGTGGTCGGTTCAAGAAGAATGAACTGGGGTTTCATCCGAAACCCTGCGTTCTGGATGTTTATAAGTGTGTCCTGAACTTCCGTTTCTGTAAAAAGGCACTATGTCGGCTGAAATTGCATCTGCGCTTGATTCTTGTTTTATTCGTTGTTTTAGTAGCCAACACTTTGCAAGGACTCGGAATTTTCATTCCCTCTATTTATCTCCCTAGTGAGTGTTCTTTTCTCTTTTTTCCATCATATGATACAGATATCCGTTTGAGGCTTTGTTGACTCTGTTTTTGTGTCTATCTCGTGTTTGAAATAGCCTTTGCGTCTGATCTTGGATTATCAACCAACTCTGGAACGTTATGTCTTTCTCTGATGAACGCCGCCACTTGTTTCGGAACAATCCTTCTTGGTTGGCGTACGCAGCTTTTCCTCTTCTTTTTCTCTCTGTCCTTCGTCATCTCAGATGGCGTATACAGCAAAACTTACCTATCTGCATCGATTTTGAATATACGTAGTTTCGGATAAGCATCTAGTGTTGGGCGTTCTACTTTCTAGTATTGGCTCTTCCTTCTCTGCATTCTTCCTTTGGGGGTTCTCTTTATCTCTCGCGCCTCTTCTCACATTCAGTATCATCTTTGGCTTCTTCGGGCCCAGTAAGTCTTATACATTTGTCAAAAAATTATTTTATTTTATTTTGCATACGCTCGACCTTGTTTACTGACCTGCACCCCTCTGATATATTCCTTTTGCGCGCTCTAACCCTCTGCAACAAAAAGGCTGGTCAGCAATGTGGCCTCGATTTATCAGCGCTGTCTCTGCCGACCCAACCGAGACATTAATGCTCTACGCAATCTTTGTTTCCACCCGAGGTCTGGGTAACATCCTTTCCGCCCCTATCTCCACCGGATTGCTGACCGCAGGTCAAAAAGGATTTGCTTCCGCCAAAGGAGCTTATGGGTTGAGCGACTATGCTCCTTTGATCTTATTCACGGGAGCGACTATGATAGCCAGTTCGTTAGGGTCTTGCTACGTCTTTTTCCCCAAACCGGACAAGTCTCAGGCCATCGAGATCAGTGTAAGAGCTGATACCGCGGATGAGGATCGAAGAGGTGTTTGATAGGGGATACTTAAAATTTGGGGCAAAGAGAAAAGAAGGAAAATGAAGAGAATGGCTGGTTCGGGCATCTAGAATGGGTTGGGACGGTTGACAAAAAATTGCCAAAATAATTAAAATGTGTTAACAGAAAATGGGGAACGAAACTTGAAATATACATAGAAATCCTAAGAAGGAGAAGTCGAAAGACGAAAGATGGATCAGGCCATATATGGTGTGCGACCCTTAAAAAATAAGATTATAATGATAAGAAGGGTTATAAACAGTTGATGAAAGTCAAATAGAAGTGCCAAGCCAAGTGGATATGGCCAATCTCTCATCACCTCTCCTATTCATCTACCTACGATATACCGCTATACCCTCCTCTTCTTCCCGATTATGCATGTCCTTTGGCATTCTGATCTTTGGAGATCTTTAAGAATCCAAGTTGACCAACGATTGTTTCATCCAGCTGACCTTTACCTGCTTTGGTAGCATCTCCACCCATGTCTTCCTCTCCATCTGTTGCTTCATCGTCATCTTCTCCTACTATCCTAGGGAATGAGACTCCTGAGGAGCTACCACCACCTCGACTGCCGTCATCGCCTCGAGCAGCTTCGAGTTGAAGACCGCGTTCATTACACAGATGAAGAAGACAGATGAAGCAATACGACGTTGAGATATCGCTGAATTTAGATGACGGATAAGATGACTGGAGGGAGGACACGACGGTGGAGAACACACGAGGCTGGGTGGGATCTTCTGTTGGCGACGGACGAGGAGTAGGCTAAAGAGCGACATGACGACAGTGACAAGAAAGTAGCATTTAGTCAGATACCGCGCATTGAGCGTAAATATAGGAGATAGAAAGAAGATGAAACTGACCTCGATTTCTTCATCTTCATAGTCTCCTTCGATTGGAGGCGCGAAAATATCCAATCCTTTCCAAATTGAGTCCTTAAGCTTCTTGACATCCACCCGTTTGGCTCGCTTCGTATACTTGACGTAATCTGGTCTGGTCCGTTTCAGACCTTGCGTTCCTGCCCAAAGAGTCTCTTCTTCTTGCTCCTCGGGCGGCAGCATCGAGGACGATGCGCCCAATTCGGCATCCGAATCTGCATCTAGCATGTCTTGGTTGTCAAACCCGACAGGACCATCATAATCTTCGTCATTGAAGAATTGAGTGGCAAACGGAGCTGGATCGGCTTGAGCTGCGATGCCGGTAAGAGGTAGTCACAAATTGGAGTTGAATCAGCGCTATGGCACAAAGAAAGATAATACTAAGAAGGACAATATAAACTTACATCCAAATCCATCATCTTCGTAGTTGTCGTTTTGAATATCAGCTTGATCAGCAGCTGCCTGAGCCCAAAACTGCTCATCAACCTCTCCATCACCTCGAAGGACTAAAATGGAGTTTGAAAAAATGACTGTCAATAAAATTTCGAGTTTTATCGAGTTGGTTTCGATATGATAAATTACGAATGCGTCAACATACTAGGTGGAATCTCTCCTGCATAAGCGTGTCCCCCCTGTCTTCTCATCCTCAACTAGACCAAATAACCCAACCGACGTATACACATTCAGTGAAGGGAACTTGACTGAGAACAAGGATCAGACATACCGTGAACAGTTTCTTCGTGAACAACCTGAGCAGCTGACTTGATGAAAAATGCAAGTCGTCTGGCAGAAGAGACTTCTTGATTTCTCTCTCTCTCTCCTTATCATCCTTAGCCTTCTTCTTAGCTGCTGCGTTTGAGTTCTTCTTTTCTGGTTTGGATAAGGGAACTGTTGAGCGTCTGAACGAAGATGCGGGTAAGAGGATAGACGTTTTTGAACTTGGGAGCTCAAAAAGTTTAGATGCTGGAATGAGTGGTTCAGAGGATAAGAAGTCGATTGTCGGAGGAGGTTTTCGAGATGTTCTTGTTGGAACTGATAACGAGTTCTCGGAGACGGGATCTGCAAGAAAAAAATGGGACAAGCAAATCATCAAGACGATCAGGCTTGACACCCTCCAAAACTTCCGACAAGGCTATTGACGAGACACCGACAAACTAACCTTTCTTTCCGAATCCTGCTACCCGCCTCGTCTTCCAGTGTTCCGGTCCGGCCCAATTTCTTGCTAATAGCTGTCTGTCGAAGTAATCAAACATCTCTTCGCCTTGCCCAGCGCCATCCCCTTTGCCTTCTCCACCAACCATGGCCATCACCAAATCTTTCTCATTTGGTTGTCTTCTTGGATCGAATGGTTCGAATCCAAACCCTCCCCCCGGGCCAGACCCAGAAGATGGGCCCACCGGATTTCCGTCCTCATCGACAGCGCCGTCCTCGTCGAAACTATCTCCTTGTCCGCCCCCAAAATCGTTGCCTCCCATGCCTTCCCCACCACCAGTATGATCATCATCAAAGTCAAAGAAGTCGTGTTGCGCGTATAAACCCGGCTCGGTTGGATTCTCAATATTGTTATGAGAGGTGCCATTGGCAGCAGCAGCAGCGGATGAGGCGGAAGCTACAGCAGCGTTAAGGCTAGTTATGTCAAAGGAAAGCATATTTGAAGACGAAGAGGAAAAGACGAAGCCGCTTAAAGCAGACGTAATTTGTAAGGGAGCAAGGGGAGACGGTGTCTGAGATAGTTCAGGAAACTTTGCTGTGGTAGTCATAGAGTTTCATTTGACAAATCAATATCATGTGTCCAAAAGTACAGAATGAGGGGGCAATGATGGGAAAGAAACACTAAATACGTACTTCTCAAGGCTTGGATGTCGATTTTTCCACTTCCAGTCGATTTTGCTAATTTCCTCCTCGACTCTTCCTCTTCTTCCTCTTCTCGAAGATCTACATCTCCCTCCTCCTCTAGCACAACGTCTCCTGCATCGAAGATCAATCGCATTCCTCCGGCCGATCCAAGGTGGTTCATCAGCAAACCAGCTGCACCTCCTTCATCAAAATCGGCAGAAGTCTTTTTGAAAAGAGGATCAACAAAGAATTCGAGATCGAGTTTCTTGTTGGAGAGCGAGTGGAAGGAAGGCGCTAACGTAGAGTTTTTTGACTGGGTCTGCGAGAGCAAAAGGAGAAGAGGTAAGCGGGTTATATGAGTCGAGAGGCAATTCTTTAGGTAGCAGGGGAAGATGTACAAACCTTCTTCTTCTTTCTAACAACCCCGTCCTCCCCTTCTTCACCCTCACTTCCCCCTTCGCCATCTTCCTCTCCCTCTCCCTCTCCAGCCCCTGTCTCGCTTAAGCCACTAAGTAATTTTCCAGTCTCAGTAAATGCCGAGTCGACTCGACTAGTCCAGATTTTAACACATCCGTCAAGTGTGGAAGATGCTTTCTGAAAGTTGATAGATTGATCGTCGGGTCCGTTCCGGAGGAGTGTTAGATCGGCAAAGTAGTCGATTAAGGCGAAGTTCCAAGTATTATTGACGGTGATTTTCTATAGTTTTCATACGGTGAAGAAGATGCATGAACACATGTAACGTCAGAAGAAAGAATGTTTGACACGCTTAATATCATCTAAAGAAGAAAAACTGGAACAAAGGAAATCAGAAGGTCTGGACTTACATTATCAGTAGCCATCTTCATCCACTCCTCAAACTTGAGACTCATCTCTTCCATACTCTCTACTGGCTTGGCTCCCACCCCATGGGGAGATTTAGCTGCAGCTCCCTCGTTACTAATGCCAGCGACAATGGCGCTTAATCTTCTTCCACTTTGCCGTCTTTTGCTCGCCGTGTTATGCGTAAGGGCGGTCTGGCCCGATACACCTTCTTCCTTTGGATGGACATGGTGAAGAGGAGTGCCCATCGAAAGTCGTTTCCTCCTCTGTGCTTTCTCAAGTGAATCATCATTTATTACAGCCGAAGAAGCAGAAGCTGAGGCGGTGAAGGTGACTTTGGGCAACGGTTGTCCTGTAAGAGATGCTCTCGGTCTGGAGGAGGGTTTAGTAGGAACAGTTAGAGGAGAAGAAGGAGCTGTTTGGTCCGAGTCAGAAGAATCCGAGTCCTGAACCACTCGGGCTTTCCTAGGTCGACTCATCAGGTATGGGGAAGCGTGTGTGAACGATCTGAGCTGCCTTCGATAACACAAGCGCAGAACAAGGCTATCTTGTTACGAGCAAAGAAAGATCCTGGGATGGGTTGACTATCTGGAATGGGATTTGTGTTTATAGGGAAAAATCAACCTTTGTCGTGTTTACGACGCGTTGAGGGACGCGTCAAACGCGTGTATATCACGTGACTTATGTAACCATTTTATGTAACCCATTCAGGCACATACTCTTTTTTTCCTTCCTTAATCTTTCTCGTCTTGGTCGTCTCCATCACCTTCAAACGCTTGCCTTTTAACTTACTCGGCTCTTCTTTTTTCAATCATGGTACGCTTTCATCTCATTTGAATGTGAAGTAGAACATATGAACTGATAATCTGTCTTTTTTGTTGATGCTTGTTGCATATTCCTTAATTGAACGATCTGCGAATTAACCTGCACCGGTTATAGGCTAGTGCGTTTTCATCTCAACGTTTTCTCTCTTGTCCTTCTTTCTTTGCTCTTCCTTCTCTTCTATCTGTGTTCTTGTTCTTGTTTCTGCTTTCTTTTTTCTCCTTTGAACTCACCGTGCTTTTCCACCAGACACCTCACGTGCTGACCTGCTTATTTCCTGATTTGAACTGCGTGTGCTGCTTTATCATTCGCGTTTATCGCGTCCTCCACCGACATGTATCTGTTCTCGACCTAATCGTTAGTCGGAAACACAAAGGCAAAGGGAGGGAAGATGATGTCCCTCATCAATTATCGACTCAAGGTTACTCTGTACGCGACTTTACTTTTCTTTTTTATTCTGAACTCTTTAATCCACCCGATAGCGATACATGGGCGAGCGATCGGCGATTACGGTTCATTTCGTGCTCACTGGTCTTTCTCTCCTTTCTTTTTACAACTACGACAATTCGCCTTCGTGATCTTTCTTGATTACTCTTGTCTGATACGTCACCTGCTTATGCTCATCCATCCGTCTTGCTTATCTTTAAACAACCCAACTTCATCCCTCACATCACCTATTTTATTCTCCGAAAAAATGTCTCGCCCCGTCTTCCGACCTCGCTCATTATGGTAACCAATTGTGATTTCCAGTAACGACGGTCGAAATCTTATTGGACAGATGCTTGCTTTCGACAAGCACATGAACTTGGTGCTTTCTGAGTGTGAGGAGTTCCGAAAGATCAAGGTTCGTCTTCTTTTGAACATATTCTGCTAGAAGGATCATTGGAAGATTCCAAGGGAGTTGTGAAACGGAGTGAGAAAAAAAATGATAGCGGTTGAGAGTCCACGGGATGAAAGACTACGAAGGGAGGCATGGCAAAAACTGGGAAAGTCGTAGTAGGAAAGAACGTGGATAGTTTGATATAGCCCATCTTGTTGCAGGGTAACTCGAATGCATTGGAAACATCAGAATGGAGGAGCTATATAATCTCAAGTCCGAATCAGTGTTTTAATCCGTCCTGTATTTTGTTTCTTCCCATATTCTCTCCTGTTTCCCTTTTTGACAGTCCCGAAAGTCCAAAGCTACCGCGGATGGAACCTCTGCTGCCCCTGCTCCCGCTCAGGAGCAGAAGCGCACGCTTGGCTTGGTCATTCTTAGAGGAGAAACCGTTGTCAGTATCGCGATCGAGGGACCTCCTCCCAAGGTGGCTGACGATGTTCCGACGGTAAGTTCCCTATTGGTTCATAGGTCTGCCATATGAAATTCTTGTATATTCACCGGTCACTGATATTCGGTATGATTGCTCTCAACGCTTCATTATAGCTTCCTTTGGGCCCTGGACAGGGATTGGCTGCTGGTCGAGGTATGGGTCTTGGTGGTGGTTCGTTGTTCTTCGTTCTTCGTTCCTCAGATCATGATTCATCTCTGGCTATTGAGGGAACATCTGAACTAAATCATGGCCGCTCTTTCTATGGGCTGTTTTGACATCTTCAGGAATCCCTCCTCCCTCCTTAGCGGCTCGGCCAATGCCCTATGCTCGGCCTCCTCCTGGTTTCCCCGGAATGCCTGGCATGCCGGGACTTCCTCCTCCTGGGTTCCCCGGAGCTCCTCCTCCTGGATTTGCTCGACCTCCGGCTGGGTTGTTCGTCTAATTTCTTCTCTTTCGCGTCATACGTGGCGTTCCTGGTGGCTGCTTCAACTTAGCTAACAAGCTCTTTTTATTCTTGTGGTGAACAAATCTAGCCCTGGTGCTCCTCCCCCTGGTTTCCCTCCTCAGGGATTTCCTCCCCAGATGAGACCTCCCCAGTAGTTACATCTCATCGTCTCTTTCTTCCTTCTCCTTCCTTCATCTTTCCATGTAGTCTTTCTCCCTTAAAAAAAGATGACTGTTTGACTCTGTTGGGCTGAGCCTTATGTAATCAAATATTGACATCCGTTACGTAAGCAAATTGACGCGACTGTAGAAGAAAGAAAAACAAACGCGTCCAAAACAAAAAGACGTTCTTGATCTTCTTATCCGACACCATTACTCGCTCTCTTTTCACATAACCTCACCTTTGCTCTCATTGAAAGACGTCGCTGCTTCCCTCTTACCTTTAGATTCTTGATTGGAAACGTTTAAAGGAAAGCTTAAAAACAGGTCTTGATCAACACTCAATATCGATATGGCTCCCAAGCCGAGAAAAGAAGACGATGATAGAATTCCTGTAAGCTTGATATATTACCTGGCTTCCTTTTCCTCAAGCTTTTGTTCTGCGTCTCTCTATTTCAACATCCGCTTCAGTGCTTGAGGCAATATCTCCACAGTTCATCTCTGATTTGATGCTCAATCTTTCTCATTTCTTCTCCTATTCGTTCTTGTGTAAATCCATCCCTGGGAACATCGAATGGCTTGCCGCCGCGTGAAATTTACGGCATGTAAATCGTCAATACGTTCACTTGTAAAAAACCTATCCAGTGCAACACTCCGGCCGAGTTAACGCACAACATCAATGATATGCAGGCTCTGTTTGCTCAACCCGAGACGGAACATAATTGGGAAAAGTTTGCGAAAGCACTCATCAGGTTCGTTCGTCATTTCCTCTACTCATGTGGTTCAAGGAGGTTTCGAGTGCTGAACGGATAAGGCTAACTTTCTCGCGTTTTTGCCTTTGGGTTGGGAATTCATTAGGTTAGCAGCGTTGACTCGAGGAGGAGCAACCAAATTGGACAACTATGTGGCAGCCGTTGGGCCTAGCTCGCAAGGTGGTCTAGGGGACAAGATTGTTGCCTGTGTAAATCTTTGCACTACATCTCACCATCTGATACGTTGATGTTTTGGAAAGGCTAACACAATGATTGCCCTGTTCATTCTATTCTCTCAATCGCTTGATCATCATCAATGCAGATGCTGACCGAACGAGCTGCTTTGTCCAAACATGCTCTCGATCTGCTATCCTCACTCGCTCCCCGGTTGGCCGACCGCTTCAACTTCCATCTTCAACGACTCTACGTTCCCCCTTTGTTAGATTTAGTCCGTCGGACGAATAACATCATTCGTGAACGAGCCGAGGCTACACTTTACATCATTCTGAAATCGTGTCCCCATGCAGGCGCGCTCATCGGTTACCTCTCTGGAGCATGTAAAGATCCAAACGCAAAATTCAGGAAGGCGATCGCAAGGGGGTTGCGGTTAATGGTGGAAAACTGGCAAGCTGGAGGCAAAGTGGAAGAAGTGGAAAAGGTGATTAAAGCTTTGGTTTCTGATAAGGATGTGGATGTCAGAAAGGTCGCGAAGGAGCTGTGGGTGGCTTATCAGGAAGTTTGGCCAGGAAGAGTAGATAGGTATGTGTGCATGACTACTTCTCTTCTGATCTTGCTGGAGTGCTGATCACTCCCTTTGCTTTTGTCATCATGACTGACACCCTCCACGTTGTAGCTTCGCCGCTCCTCTATCACCTACCACTCAAAAACGTCTAGAAGTTAAGCCGTCCGCTAGCGTTTCGGGATTGAACACGATTTCCAATAAAGGCACTGTCCGCGTCAAAGCCGCACCAAAACCGAAACCCACAGCGGCCCAGGTTTTCACCGCTCAACCGCTTCCAGGACCGTCATATTTGGAACAGCAGCAACATCAATTTCAACAGCCTTACTCTTCCCAAAGCGTTCAACACAGTGGCCCATCTCGACCTGGTCAAATTTCTGCATCGTGCTCGATGTCGTCTGTTCGACCAACCACTTTCTCCCAATCTCATTCAGCTTACCCTTCGTCCAATCATATTCCCACCTCGTATGCAGTCTCGAGACCTGTCTTAGAACATGAGTTGATCCATTCCCTTCCATCTTTTCCCTCCTACCGAAACGAATCCTACCAGCAGGAGCAATGTGTCTCTCCTGCACCTCCTCTTTCATCTGCGCAGACATCCACCCAATCTGTTCCATTCGCCTCATCTTCCAGTTCTTATTTCCCCTCTGTTGCCCCAAACAATGCTCCTACAACAAGAACGGCCGTCTCCCGACCTGCGCCCTTGCATCTTCGAACGGTCTCCGGCTCGGTCTCATCTCACGGATCAGGCCCAACTCCGACTCTCCGATCGTTTGCGTCTTCTATCTCAGCAGGTTCCAACTTGGGTCCTCCGTCCAGACCTGTCCGTCCACCAGGTGCACCGCCTTTGATCTCGTCCGGAGTGAGAAGAGGACTAGTCACACTCGGCCGGCCAACTGGAAGAACTCTAGATGAGCCAATAGGATTGGCGACAGCCGCTGCCGTTCCTCTTCCGGCCTCTCCGCCCCATTCTTTGCCATCGAAAGCGGCCCATACAATCCCACTACCACCTTCACCAACAGCGATGCATATCTCTTCTCGAAAAGAAGAACAGAGCCCACCTCTCCTAATTTCGATTGACGCGCCGGAAGAACAGATGAAACAGTCGATCCCGAATGATCTTAAAACAGATATTAGCCCAACGGTTGAAGATCCGGTGTGCGTAGGAGATCTTTTGGGTTTACTGGATAACGAGGAGGTGGCACCTGCAGAGACATCTCCTGGACTGAAAGATGTTTGGAACGATATGGTGCCTGAGGAGCTTCGATCGATAGGCGATTTGAGTGGATTGGCTCCTAAGGAGGAAGGAACCAAAGAGAACGGTCAGGTGAAGAGAGAAGAGATGGTAGTGGTAGAGGAAGAGGAACCTGCTAAGGTGGTCAAACCTTGTGAAGGTGCTCCTGAGGCGGTGGAAGAAGTAAAGCCCGAGGCCAAAGACTTATTGACTTTGATCTCTGATGTAGCTTCTCCTTTGAACGCGACGCCCGAGGAGAAACAGCCAACGCTTCCAACCGCTGATGCAGTATCTGAGCCTTTAACTCAATCGATGAGTCAAGCTCCAGTTGATGTTGCTCCGGTTGTTACCAATACCGCTATTTCAGCCCCTGCCCCTCCTGCTCCTCCCACTACTTCTAGCACCACTATTATCTCTAGCTCAGCCACTGCTCCTGGTACTATTACGACTAAGGCCAAAGCACCTGTCAAAGCGAATAAACTGCCTGACTCCGCTAAAACCGCCAAGCCATTAGCACCCCGAGTGCAACTCTCTGCTCCTGCGTCCAAAGCATTCAAGCCGGTTTCTCGCCACCCTGTTCCTTCCACTTCAGCCACCATATCAAGAACTAGACCTACAGCTAATACATCATCTGACACTGCAACGATATCGACCCGACGCGTAGCTGTCAAGCCTCCCCTCCCTACATTGACTAAAGGAGTTCCTCCGACGCTATCTGCTCCTGCACCCGCTTCCAGATCAACATCAAATACTTCGTCAGTTAGATCTGCATCTGCCGCTTCGTCCACAAGATCAGTGTCGGCTTCTTCGACTGCTTCAGCTAGGTCCATTAGATCAACTTCTGTTTCGAAAGGATCGTCAGCAACAGCACCAACTGCTAGCTCCTCTGCACGGCTACCAGCATCTAAGTCCACTACTATGTCCTCAGCTGGTCCCGTTGCAGCAACTGTCAGGCCCAAAGTAATCAAAAAGCCAGTTGGTGCTCCTCCCCCTGCACCCGCCGTGCCTGCTCAGCCGAGAAAGGAGAGAGTTAAACTCAAACCTGCACTACCTAGCTTCAAACCTATCAAGAAGACAGTTGTTCCTTCAAGATCAACTTCCGCGACGTTAGTCAAACCGGAGTCTATTCCTCTTCCCTCTTCTCCTGTCCAAACTTCGAAAAAGGCTGCGCCTTCTGTCTCCAAATCCCAGACCCGAGCGCAGATGGTACCTCTTCCACCTTCACCTTCACCTCAGTCAGATCTGCTTGAATCAGTCCCGGCTTCCGTCGTCCCGCACATCGATTATGGAAGGTCTCTCTCATCATCCACTGCTTCGATTTCATCCAGCCCTTGTCCTACAGCTCAATACGCTGTTCACGGCTCTTTGGTTGACACAGATTCTCAAGCCACACCATCTCCTATGTCCCCATCTGATACGAAGAAAGAAGTCCAAACGATCTCGTCTTCATCCATCATTGAATCAAACAATTTAACTGAGACGGCGCTCGGTCTGGTAGATTATGAAACCATCAACGATGTGGATTTGATTTCCATATCGTCAACTCCTACTCCAGCTCTTCCAAAGGCTGATTCGGAGACCACTAAGTCGATCATTGCAGAGCCTCCACGGGAAATGCAGCTCATTAACTTTGATAGTCCAGGGAAGGGGTGCGCGCCGACTCCTCGACGAGGAGCATTAGCGTTGGGGCAACGAGTCTTTGGCGAGTTGAGGGATATTAACTTGGTCTGATGTAGCTTTTTTCTCACATCTTTCTCGTAAAAAACAAACAAACAAACAAACAAACAAACAAACAACAATATTGGTTGATAGTCTACCTTCTCCGAATAAGTCTGATAGTATCTTCATTTTTTCAAAACTTGTTTCACCTCAGCCAATGACCTCCATGCATGAAGTTGCCCTTCTCCTATTTCCCTTTTCTCTTCGACTTATATCATACCAATGTACATAGGCAATATAATAACATGCATTCCTGAACCAAAACTCTTATATTCACTCGGATCATGTTCATCATGCCCTGATTCTGAGTTTACAGGCTTTCTCAAGGTGAAGCTAGAAGAAATACAAGAGAAATCTAAACAGAATGAATGAAATTGTAAAGATACGAAATGTAAATGCGTTCTATATTTAATTGTGTCCCAGTCCAGATTTTGTGTTTTTAACCACAGCCATGATACTAGTGGATACCAAAATATAGATGTGGGTTAGTATGATTCTAAATTGATATGATTCTAAAAAAAGTTGAAAGTCAACGTACGGAGCATTTAGACCTCCATCACCTTTACCGATCAATGTTCCTTGACTCCATCCCATCTTACTCCTGTAAGAAGTAACATTTGATGAGCCACTGATTGGAAAAGTGCCGCTCCGGAAGAACAAAATTAGAAAGCAACGTACAATAGTTTGTGACCCAGATTGTCTTCTCCAAGACTCTTTGCGCCCTCTCCAACGACTTCTCCATCTCTTCTTTTGACGGTGGCCTGGCCATTGGTAGGGTTACCTCCAGGCATAGTAAACTTTCCAGATCCAGACTTAGGACCCCAGGAAGCTTGATAGAAGGAAGGATCAACCTTCAGTATATGGCCAATTTTTCCATGCTTGACGTTCAAACCTGATCTAGAGGTTTTGACAAGCGTTCTGCAGTCAACGCAATATATAATAGTAAGGTTAAAACGAATCGATCAGCAACTAATGCGTGTTTTGTTTACGAAGATAATGCCATTACAATAGAAACTTACGTAAATCTTCCTCGACCGTGGCCTTTGCTCATGCTCTTAAGAGAATAGCATTCAGCCAATTGATGAACTCGGGCTCGACTGGCTTTCTCCATTGGCGGTAAGCTCATAGTTGTCTTTCCGAGATCGGTCAAGAATCGCTGAATTTCTTGGTCAAGAGAAATCAGGTTGGTTATACCTGACCGGTTGTTCTTCCCACCCCTCGAGGGCGTGTTAACCAAGAACGAATCGGCGTCCGAGTCAAGATCATCAGCAGAGTAGGAGACCTGTTTGCCCTTGTTCTTCTTGTTCTTGTTGCGGGACTTCTTGGAAGAGGAAGAGTAAGGATCTAATTGTTGAGCCAAACGAGCCTCTGCGCGAGCAAGCTTGGCATCGGCCTTCTTCCTTCGATCTTTATCCCATTGCGCCTGAAGATTCGCAGGAACGTGTTTGTTCTTTTTGGTGACAGGCACGGCTTTTTGAATTAAGACCGGTGATCAGAAAGTATGGGAAAATAAGTAAATTAGCATATAGTGGATACAGCTGCACTGGAAATATGAGCTTACCTATGGTTGGGTTATCATC
Source organism: Phaffia tasmanica (assembly GCA_014825565.1). Taxonomy (NCBI): domain Eukaryota; kingdom Fungi; phylum Basidiomycota; class Tremellomycetes; order Cystofilobasidiales; family Mrakiaceae; genus Phaffia; species Phaffia tasmanica. The sequence goes on along the minus strand of MVAI01000029.1, from coordinate 31,462 downwards.
AAAGTCATCCAGTTCATCGAAGTTCCCATTCTGTATAGCTTTGAAGAGTTGCTTCCGAGCCTTACGGTTGGATCCCTTCACGACATCAAGGTTATCGTCCAGCAGATCCTGTCGATAAGAATACAAATGAGCTCAACATCAGATGGCAGTCCAACCTCAACAAACTGTACATGAGATGAGACAAAATGAACTCACTTGAATAAACTGTTCATCCTGGTCGGCCCACGAGAAGTTGCCTTGGAACATCTCCTTATCATCCTTCTCGTCACTATCCTCAGATCCGGATTCGATTGTTTTCGCCTCTCCTTTCTCCTTACGCTTACTTTGACCATTTAAGTTGGCAGTTAAACTCGGCTTCTCAGGTTCTACCTGGGAGGGAGGTAGCGACTTTGATCGGGCGGCCTGGGATCGAAGGATCGCAGCAGCTAGATCTTCATCGTCCGAATCCGAATCCGAATTTTCAGAGCTCTCGTTGAGAAGAGCATCCAGGAACTCTTGGTCCGAATCCTGTTCGTCGTCCGATGATTCGAGATCGATATCATCATCGATGATGTCTGAATCGTTTTCCTCCTCATCGTCTTCAGAAAATAGATCGGAGTCGTCCTCTGCCATCATTTCCTCCTCCATAGCATTCAGCCCCTCATCTTCCTCCTCTTCGTCAATGTATGAATCTTCAGGATCCTGATCATCAGTCGCCCATCCGTTTCCTCCTTCAGAACTCTCACTTTCATCTCCACTCTGGCTTCCCATAACTGAAGAGCCCTGTGCTCCGCCTGTTTCTTTTTCCTCGTCCTCGTCCCTCATTAATTTCTCCAAAGCAATGTCCCCAACAGAAACCTGTTCCATCGGACCCGTTCCCTTCAAGAACTGCTGCATGGCTTCTTCATCCTGCTCTCCATCGCTTCCCATAGTATTGGAAATATAATCTGCCAAAATCTCCGCCTCGAGTGCGGCCTTGGCGCTTCCTCCGCTGGTACCCCAACTCTTACCAGGCTTAGGGGGAGGAGGACCATCTGACCCCCATTCAACGTCAGAGTCACCCTCTCGGGGGATAGGAGGGCCATCTTCATCAGAACGATGATTTCTTCTATTCCTTCTAGATGCCTTCTCAGCTTTCTTTCCTCGCCGAGTCTTAGGCTGACGCTTGTCAAATCTTGAATTTCTTGTAGGTGAGAGGATCGCAGTGAAGGAAGGAGAGAATGTGTTGAAAGTAAGAGGAGAGGTATGTTTGGGAGAGGCGAATGAGGCTGATTCGTCAATAATTCGAACGTTTCCTCTAAGGGATTTAGGTACCGAAGGAGCCCAGCTGGGACGGTCGGCTTCAAGATTGGACGAGCTGGAGGAACCTAATGCCGGTAAATGCATTGAAGGCAAGCCAGTTTGAATCGGACCGGCTTCCTCAGTTTGGACATTGGTAGAAGGAGCAGAGTCGATAAAGAACCCGAGATCTTCACCTTCTGCGCTAGAAGGCATAGAAACTGATACTTTGGAATCAATGTAGAGACCAAATGGTTCATCGGACGGTTCGTCCTGGACGACCGGGGCGGGATCATCAGGGGTGGTGTCTACATAAAAGCCGAGGGACGAAGGAGCCTCCTCTTCCTTCTCTGCATCCACCTCATCCACCTCATCCACCTCATCCACCCCCACCTCTAGGCTATCCTCAACTAGCTCGGCATCAGACTCACTATCTAAATCATCTTCATGTGCGCGAGGAGCAGGGGACGTTGAGGCTTGGTGGAAGGCTCGATCTGAGACCTGAGGATCATCAGAATCGCCTACTACCATCGAGCAGAGGGCACGTTCCACCTGACTCAAAACAGACATGGCAGGGTTGGATGCAATAGACAACGGAGAGGTCATAGAGGAAGAAGAAGCAGGCTGAGAGACAGATGACTCGGAAGTGGACTCCATAGTCGGACGAGGAAGCGTAGGTGCGGGGATATTTCGAGAAACTGGAGCAGCGGCGGGAACATCTAGTTCAACTTTATGCCGAGGGTCGATCATCTGAGGAATGGCAGCATCGTTCAGTGCAAATTTTTCTACATGTGTCGAAGGCTTGCCTGGATATGTTTATGTCCAAATGATCGGAAGATTAAAGCCCAACTCGCTACAAGCATACAGGCAAAGATTATCGTTATGTTGAGACACTGACCTTGACCTTGCACCTCATCCTGTACAAGAACATCCACTTCTCCTTCTTGGAAGAGAGTACCAGCCTTGACGAACACCACAGGCTTCAGAAGCGGATTATGCGGATTTCCATGTCCGATGAATCTTCCTCTACTGGCCTTGCTTTCTTTTCCAGCTCCAATTCCATAATGGGGGGTGGCTGTTCCAGAGACAGGTCCAGAGCCGTTCCGCTGACTGGAATAATACGCTTCGTCCTCCTCCTCTTGAGATCTTCGATAGCTAGTGTTCAATGTATTACCTCCCTTGCCTCTGCCTCTAGACCCGTTGATGAAGAAAGGCATAGGAATCGATCCTCCTCGACCTCCTCGGAAGCCGCCTCTAGAACCGCCTCGAGAACCTCCTCGAGAGCCACCTCTGAAAGAATCTCTTTGGAACGTAGATGATGTAGAGTTTGATGATGGTCCTACATGTTGAGGGATAAATGTAGGCGGTGTTTCTGTCGGGACTGATTGACAGAGAAAGACATACGCATCGGTTAAATGCACAACGCAGAATAAGTTAGCGGATACGCCAAAAGATGGTCGCACATTGAAGTTCATCAATTCAAGAAAAGAAAAAGACACTCAAAGACGTACCCGGTCGGCTATCAAGAGTTTCATAATCCAATCCGACGGTCGTCATGTTTGCGTACGCTCCGCCACCTCGACCTCTGCCTCTACCTCCACCTCTTGAGCCTGAACCATCCCCCCCTCCGCCTCTGCCTCCTCTACCTCCTCGTCCTCCTCTACCTCCTCTGAAACTTGGTCCTGATCCTGGAGTAGCTGCGCCTCTTGATGCTCTTGAATTCTTGGCCATATATGTGTTAAATTTCACTTTGTTTCGGTGTGCTCTATTGGGAAGCAGGTCTACGTGTATGTAAGTGTGTGTATGTGTGAGAGATGAAGCAGACACAAATAGAAGCGTAAAGAGTGGCGATTGTGTCGATGGCTTATGTAAGCATCCTTGTCAGCCTTGCAACAGTCGCTGGCGTATGAGAAGAGCAACGTGCGATACAGATATACCAAGAGAAAAGGTAGGCTTCAGCCGGGTGCTGATAGAACTAGAAAGAAGTCACTACAAGTACCCAACGAAAATGAAATAAATTTATCAAACAATTATAGACACAAGAAGCATGAAGGAAGAAAGAAAGGTAATAGCAGTCAAATTATTGGATTATAGCTAGCATCAGTTTCTGGATGTTTGCGAACACACAGCATTGACGAAGAGGAAATACAAGAGGAAGAATCAGCTATCTACTCTGAGGGTATTCATGTGTGAGCAAGAAGGCGCTGTGGAGAAGAAAGACGAACCCTGTAGTCACCACTCGTCTCGCCTTGAACTCGGTTTCTCAACGACTTTCCGTACTTCGCCTCATAGGTCCGCTTGATGTTCTCAAATCGCTGGCGGTTCCAGTGTAGTCGGACGATTCGGTAAATCAGCTGTTTACATCGAGCCACAACCATAAAAATGATCAGTACTGCCACAAGGATGTCTTCCTAGGTGGTGGAGGATTGGTCGCGAGACTAACTCTTTCATCTTTAGTACCCATGCCGCGCATCGCTGCCTCCAACATATCCGCGTCTCGGGCAATACCCTCTCCGTCCTGCTCGGCTCCTTGGGTGATGAACAGCAGACCATCTTTCATGTGTCCAGAGAATTCTCGGGACACAGCGGCGGAAAGAGGCCGAGAGTTTCGTTGTAAGTATGCCTGAGACATAGCGGCTAGGTGAGCGTTCGATCGGTTCACGAGGATGGATAGGATGGCAATCTATTGCAAGCAATTCAACATGGAAGTATTGAGTACTCAGAAAATAAAGATAGACAGATTTTGAATTGTACGAAAAGAGAAAGACTCACCTCATCGGTTCCCCATTTGCCTTCTCCAGCTCGGTAGAAAGTCTCGACATCCTGCTGAATACCTGCGTGATTAATGAAACCGCTCTCATCACGATTTCCCTGATAAGAGATTACAAAACGGTATGTCAGTCAGCTCAAAGAGATAATGGGATAACTAGTAAGCACAAGTTACGAATGAAACATACCATCAGAGCCATGCTGTGATTGAAGATTCAGAAGGATAGTATATTAGCTGGGTAGATCAGAAACCAGACACGACAGATGGTACGTACATAAACATTCTCTCGGTCTTCAGGCTCAATTCTCCTTTAACTACGCTGACAAGATCCTTATGGTAGATCGCCTTGTAAGCCGACTTGAGAAGATAAATTTCGTTGTTCGACCTTCCGAGTAGGATCTCACTCAGCAGCCTAAACAGTTTAGCGAGTTGAAAGAATGATTTAAAAATAAAAGAAAAAGACGCGTCAAAGTCGCGTCTTCTAATCGAATGTCAGAGGGAACTTGAATATACGGAACGTACTCTTCATGAGTGCCTACTCCCGAGCAAGCCCTATCCAAAAGCCAGCAATCAAACTCCAGAGGCCCTAACGCGAGACCTCTCAAACCGTACAAGAACCAGCTTCTCGTCTCCTTTTCTAGTGTCTTGACAAGGGATCGGCCCACGTTCGCTTCGAAGGTCCTAGAGAGTGCACCCATCTCAAGTCCTCCGAGAGGGGCTAATGTGTCAACTAAGGCGGACTCATCCGTACCGAATCCTTTGGTGGCCTTCCTGATCCGCTCTGCATCAAACTGGGCATTGTAATTTCCGGGGGGAGGAGGGATAGCACCTAGAGTTGTGCCCTCAACTGGAAGGATAGGTGATCCGAGGTAGAAAAATCCTGCACCCCCATACGCAGGCTGAGCGTTGGGATTTTGCATGGGAGGTGGTCCAGGAGGTGGGGCGTTATAGGATGGCTGACCACCGTAAGGAGGTTGACCCTGAGGGGGTGGAGCGCCATATGACTGAGGAGCCGGGCTGTATCCTCCGTAGCTTTGTTGAGGTGGGGGTGGAGGAGGGTTGTTGTACCCTCCACCAGATCCATACTGGTTGTACTGATTTTGCTGAGGATTATGGAAGTTGGTTGGAGGACCAGAGGAGGGTGGTTGGTTGTAAGATGTTTTTTGGTCGTAAGAAGGTTGATTGTTGTAGCCAGGCTGTCCGTACGTGTTAGGGGGTTGTCCATACGTGTTAGGGGGTTGGCCGTACGCGTTAGGAGGTTGGCCGTAAGGTTGAGGAGGAGCACCTTGGTAGGGAGGGTACTGAGGGTTCTGCTGATTATTGTTATAGCCGTACGACATGATGAATTCAAGAGAGAAAGAAAGTTAGATGGACAAGATTAGATGGGATGGGATGATGGTTTACTTGAACCATGGCTTTTCTATAAATCCACGTGCACTGCCTGCCAAGCCTGAGTACAGCCTTGCCTGCCGCCAAATACCCGGTATGACGCATTCGGCACATGGCTTGTTTCTAAATAGCAACTGTTGAGATATCGTTTGAACATTGAACTTTCAGCTCTGAAACATTCACAGCCTAGATTAATCCATTCCAGTGTTGCCATTTGTGTAGTAATTCTTTCAGTTTTATTGATTTAATGATCACATTGTAAGAAGACACAGCGAGGTCATCATTGATCGTACACCTTCCTTAGCTCGCTCGCCGGCGGCTCAAAAAATGGACAGCGGGACTTGAAAGCTGTTTGTAAAAGGTTGAAAGGGCCAATTCTCGAGTTATAACTTGAATCCTGTAGGAAGCAAAGTTCGATAAAAGGAAATTCTTACCGTTCAGAGATCGCTCTCGGACTATAGACTCAACAGACCTCTCGGTCGCATACCGTCGTTGCTGTAGCCACCACGATCGTACATCATGGTATCCATCCAAAGTATAAAATAGAGACGTTTAGGAACGACGAACTCCTCCTTGTACAAGCGACGCAAGAATGAACTGACCAAAACCTCTCCGTCCGATCTTCCGATATCTCTGACTCCAGGACTTCGCCCAACCCCCGCTTCGGCCCACCTCCAGCTGCTCGCGTCTGCCGGGTGACTTTCCGAGATAAAGACCGGAAAGTTACTCGAGGGAGATGAAATAGGAATCGACGTTTTAGAAGAGGCCGGGGACGACGCCAACTTGTCGACTACTGAGGTACAGTAGTCTAGAATAGTAGCTCGGTTGGACCAAGCGGCTGTAAAGAAATAAAGCAAGTCCGATCGGTATTGTATAATTCTGACATATCAAGATGCGATCGAGCAGTCGATCTGCAACATGCTGATCGATGTATCATATACTGGCATACTCACAGACCATATCTGCAAAAACAGAAGCGCACCCAGCGTCGCTAGGTAAACCTGAAGACGAGGAAGATCTCGACTCATCCCTAGATTGAGCTGATGATCGGTTTAGCCTGACTATCAAATAGAAAGGCACACAATGAGCTAATATTAGTGGACATAACACATTGTCCTTTGTCTTATTTAGATATGCACAAGACCTACTGATAATCGTATCGTCTGCTTTCCTCCACTCTTTGATAACCTCTGATAGTTCCCGGTTGAATAGTAGAAAGAATCGAAGAGTACCAGTCTATCGGTTATTAGTTTGCTACATCATCAGAATGAATCGCAGATAGACTCACGTTTGAAAAGAGAGATATCCAAACAGGTGGAAGGAGTCACCGGAAGGTTTGATGGTGGGGGAGGATAGTAGATCGCCTGGGATCCGATCGCCGGTGTAGTTGAGGTAGGAGAAGACTTGGAGGTCATTTCTTTGGATTAAACTAGAGCAGATGAGTATGCCTTTGTCCTTTAGTTCATATAAACGATAGATCTAGATTGTCGATGGCGATTGAGTAGATATATGAATAGTGATCAATGGATGTGGACTTTGAATGGGTGAAGTGCCGGTGGAGTGCATGCGCGTCGACTGCTGAACCGGCTGGGGAACCGGTCTGGTTCCGCCTGGCTCGACTCACGTGAGCGCAGTTGACCGACCTTTCAAGCAATCCGCATCAGCCTTCGATTGAGAATCAGCTATTTTCTTTCATTCATTCCATCCACTCGTACCTCTGGTTAACACTGTACATTTACGCTATCTACCATTGACAAGCCTTCCATGACAAATGTAAGTTCCCTATTATTGTGTTCTCTTTTCTCTTTTGAGAAAAGATTGCATGATGGTGACGGGATGGGGTCTGGATTTGGCTGATCTCCTTTCTACTGTTTCTACATCTTATGTTTCAATATATAGGAAATCGGTTCGCGACTTCATATACGGTAAACCTCCTGCTGAGCAGCTCCAGGAGTGGCAGCGAAAGGTTAAAAGAGAGCAGAGACAGCTCGACAAGGAAATTAGAGAGGCAGGTTGCGTTATCAGGTCTTTCGTGCACGGGTAGATGTCAAAGGCTGACTTCATCATGTCGCCTTCCTCTAAACCCTACTGGGCTCACGATCCGGTCGGTTGGTACGTTTATGAACTCGATATTTAAATTGAAATTTCTAGCTAGGAGTTGCTCAACAGAAAGTTCGGGCCGAGGTCAAACGAGTAGCTACCAAGGGAGATCTAAAATCTGCTAGGATCCTCTCTAGGGAAGTCGTCCGGAGTAACAAGCAGGTCGACAGATTACACACTTCCAAGGCGAGGCTGAACAGTGTTGGGATGCAATTAACTCATCAATCTGGTCTGTATTCTCATACCTAAAGACGAACGGACGTGTACATTAACTATCTTTTCTAAAGCTGATAACTGATATGACTTTGTTCTCTGTCTAATCATATGTGTATCTGTAGCAATGCTGAAAGTCACTGGCTCGCTTCAGAAATCGACAGAGATCATGAAGCTTACGAACCAGTTGGTAAAACTGCCAGAGCTCAGTGCAGCAATGCGCCAAATGAGTATGGAGATGACCAAGGTCTGTTCCGTTGCATTTAATGCCGACCGGTTCTTTCTTGGCATCGCATTGAGTGTCCAATTAATCTTGTGTCTTTATGGTTCTTTGCGGGCGGGTGGATGCATACTATATGTGATCAGGCGGGTATTATGGAAGAAATGATGGATGACACGCTGGAATCTTTGGACGAGGACCAAGAAGAGCTGGATGAAGAGGCGGATGCTGAAGTCGATAAGGTGTTATACGATTTGACCGGATTGGGTACGCTTGCTGGGAAGCAGGTCGGCACAGGTCTGCCGGTATGTGTTTTCATCTCTGCCCAAGGTTTTCAATATGAGGTTTCAGTGACTAAAACCGATTGATTGTTTCTTGCTCTCTCTTAACTGCGCGTTCGGATATACCTCTATGTCAACCAGACTAACAAAGTGGCAGCTGAGAAAGAAGACGATGAGTCAGAGGCTGAAATGCAGCGAATGCAGAGGGAGCTTCAGGATCTCCTTTCCGGTTAGACGACGTATCGTTTCTTTTTCTCTTCTCTTTTTCTCTTCTCTTTTTCTCTTCTCTTTGCTCCCTTTATTTTATTTATTCTTCCTCTCGCTGGATGCGTTATACGGTCCTTGTTAAATTAGGCTTGGCCCCGCTTTACGATCACTTTTCTCCCTCTCGATCGTCACTCATCTGTGTCATATTCTGTTCTCGTCTATTCTAATCTGTTATTATTTGCTCGGTTTCTTGTTTCTTCCTCTCATCATACATACACCAGGTCGGTTCGTCAGTGAATCTATCGAATTTGATTCATTTTCAAAGAAATTTATTTATAGAACAAAAAGATGAAAAACTGATACAAGAAGGCACTAGGAAAGATGGCAACAGCTAGGAAAAAAAAAACTAAAACTAAAACAAGATAAAAGGGTGATACAACTCAAGTACAAATCGGGTCATTCGACGTTTACACTTTGCTTTGGTCTTTAGACCAAGACCTTGGGAGGGACGTATCGAGTAGTGTGGTATGGCGATTTGCCCACCTGTCAAAAATGAATGGAACAGATCACGAGAGGATTGGACGCGAAGATAAATCAGAACAGAAGGTACAAGAACTGATGCTGAAGGAGAAAACACAAGACCGACCTCCCATCCTTTCACGTCTTTCATGATGATCTTCTCTCTTGCTAGAGAGGCTTGCTGTCGCCGGTACATGTCTCGATCCATCTCGGCTAAAAGGAAGGGCAACAAGTTGATTCTGGATTGCATATTCTCACGGTGCAGCTCTCTATCAAATACCAATGGTGATAACATATGGTTAACGTCAACAAGATGGTTATGTTCAGATTGAGTTGGTCGTGATATAACAAAGGTAATGGAGAAAATACAAAGATACGGTCAATATGATACTTCTTTTCCGAATTGCATAATGCCAACTCATAGACAGCAATGAAAATGGGTATGGAGGAGAGATGGAAAAAGACCAAAAGGAATGACTGACTTGCGCTCCCTCAATCCACCGATAAGGCGGTACCATCCGACACCCATAATCAGGCCAATGCCTCCGAAGATGGCGATCCCACTGGGGCCCTTGTAAGGTAGAGATCGCTTGTACTTGATGGACCCGAACCCTTCAGGTGGGGGCATATCCCTAAGCGAGTTAGTAGAACACAGACAGGAGATATACATCAGCCATGGCCAGCCTACATATTTGGTTACATCTAACGACCAAAGCGTAGAATGAAAAGGAGAAGAAACAAGGGCGTACTGTCGGTACTTGATGGGGGTAGCGGAAGAGCCCGACACTGTTCAAGTGAGAGTGAATGAATATTGAAAGAAAGATAAACAAATCGTTGAGCATAGTACCTTCATACTCTACAAATGATTCATGTATACGCACTGTTGAGTGGGCTTTGTCAGTTGAACAGAAAGGAAGAAACAAACAACAGAGGGTAGATGAATGGAATGGGATAGATCGAGAATGTATCAGAGATGGAGTCCCTCATTTCGCTTCAGAACGGACTGGACGGATTTCAAATAATAGAAAAAACTACAAGTTTCCATTAGGAAACGAAATGAAATGTATTAGGAAACTATGTATTAGATGCTGTTACACCTTCGTAACACCATGAATTCGAGGTTGTGAATCGTAACCAACATCTCCTACCGTCGGGTTTTACGCCTTCTGTGTTCCATCTCATTGTTTCGCTTCGCTCTCACCCATACATCCTCGTTTTTTCTTTCTTTTTCTCTTCTTTTCCTTTCGAATTCTGTCTACAAAAGCATGGTAGGCTCCAGGTATATATCCTAGTCTTGATGAACTTTGTCAACTAACTTTGTCTCGTTTTTCTTGATGTTTGTAGCCCATGTTGTTAGATGTTAACGTAAGTCTACTTCGTCCAGCAATATTCAATCACAAACCTTGACTCGCCTCGGTTGTTTGTCCTCCATCTCGGAGTTGATGCCCTATCTTCTGCTCTTATATCTATCTATCTTTTTGTCTGAATTCATGAAATCTGAACAATTGCTCTCTCGCTTGTTCTATATAGCGGATCCATTATGCCCGTTCGGATCGAGTGAAATCAGTGGACTTTCATCCGACGGAACCTCATGTCATTGCGTGAGTCTCTCTTTCTTCTCGCTTCTTTCCTCCTTCTTTGTACTCCAGAAGACTCCTTGGTATGCTTCGGCACTCAAGGAAGAAGAAACAGCTAGCTGTTATCCTCGTGGCGGTAATAAACCGTCAGGAGTAATTCGAGATAGCTGGCTTTCAATGGCGTCAGCGTACGAGTTGTTGACATCTCACTTCTCGGGTCACTTTCTTTCTGCCTACAGTGGACTCTATAATGGATCGGTCAACATCTGGAACTACGTGACTGGTGCACTGGTCAAAACATTCGAGGTTACCGATGTACCAGTCCGATGTGTCAAGTACATTGCCAGAAAAAACTGGTTCGTCGCCGGTAAGTAAATATCTGAATCATATTTTCTATCTGCAGAGATGGTGAAGCCTATGTCTGTTAGAATAGTCAAGTCGTCTGCTGGATCTTTGAAGAGGACGCATCGCGAGTCGACTGACTGAGTGAAAAATATATGCTGGATTTGATCATGAATTGTAGGATCGGATGACTTCCAACTTCGAATCTTCAATTATAACACGTATGAGAAGATTGCGGCATTCGAGGCCCACCCGGACTATATCCGATGCCTTGTCGTTCACCCGACGCTAAGCTTAGTACTGACTGGAAGTGATGACATGACTATCAAGTGCTGGGACTGGGAGAAGGGATGGAAATGTGTCCAGGTCAGTGGTTATTTTGTGCTGCGATTCAGGTCATGACACAATGGGAGCTAAATATCTTTCATCACTCGTATTTCTCTAATTTTTCCCTTGTCTTCGCCTTCGTAGGTTTTCGAGGGTCACACCCACTATATTATGGCTCTTGCCGTTAATCCGAAGGATTCCAATACTTTCGCTTCCGCCTGTTTAGACCACACCGTCAAGGTTTGGTCTCTCGGTAATCCGACAGCAAATTTCTCACTCGAGGCGCACGAAAAAGGAGTGAATTACGTCGAGTACTACCACGGAGGAGATAAGCCTTACCTGATCACTTGTGGTGACGATCGGTCAGTACTCTTCCCTATTGCTTCATCGTCTAAGACCTAATCACTGATACCGTCCTTCTGGTCGTTCTCAATCAATCAGATTAATCAAAATCTGGGATTACCACTCAAAATCTTGCATCCAAACACTCGAGTCGCATTCTGCCAATGTCTCATTTGCCATCTTCCACCCTTCGCTCCCAATAATCATCTCTGGATCTGAGGATGGAACAATCAAGCTTTGGAATTCGTCCACGTACCGTCTGGAAAACACGTTAAGCTATGGGCTGGAGAGAGCATGGTGTACCGCTTACAAAAAGGTCGGAAACGAGGTCGCGTTTGGATACGATGAAGGAGCTGTCGTTATCAAGGTATTAAACTCCCATCTTTGCGCTTTCCTGGTATAAAGAGGTGAATGGTAGACTAAACACGCCTTTCTGCTGATTCGGCATGTGTTGGCTGGAACAGCTCGGACGAGAGGAGCCTTCCATCTCGATGGACACCTCGGGCAAGATCGTCTACGCCCGAAACACCGAAGTCTTGACGGCATCCTTACAAACAGTTGAAAACCCGGAGGATGGACAGAAGTTGTCGTTATCAATGAAAGAGCTTGGAAACACGGAAGTTTACCCGACAAGTCTGCAACACAGTCCTAACGGCCGGTATGTATTGATTATTGTGTTGTTTAGACAAGTTTCTGTCGCTCAATTACTCAGTTACTCAATGGTCCGTATTACGTGTTGAAAATAGGTTCGTAACTGTGTGTGGAGATGGCGAGTACATTGTCTATACCTCACTCGCTTGGCGAAACAAGGCGTTCGGTACGGGAACCTCGTTCGCTTGGGCCCTTGACTCGAATACATATGCCGTACTTGAGGGAAAATCTCGGGTCCGAGTATACAAGAACTTTAAGGAACGCGCCGGGTTGGTCAAGTCTGGAAGCGGCTGGGCAGTCGAGGGACTTCATGGCGGAGTTCTTTTGGGAGCTAGGGGGAATGGATTTGTGATTTTCTGGGATTGGGAGACTGGAGCGATCGTCCGTCGGATTGAGGTCGATGCTACTAGCGTAAGTGCTCGCGCCTTTACTCTGACAAGGCGCTCTTGTATCAGCGCTCACACCTCTCCTCTCTTTCCTTCCTTCAACCAACAGATCTCTTGGTCGTCGAATGGTTCGTTGGTGGCTATTACCGGAGAGGATTCATTCTATCTCCTCAAATTCGACCGAGACGCCTACAACTCGGCTTTGGAGTCTGGGCAACCGATTTCGGACGAGGGTGTTGAGGAAGCGTTTGACCTTGTGGCCGAAGTTTCTGAAAAGTGCGTTCTCGTGGATCTGTTGATCGGGGAAGGAGTAAAGAATGAATGAGAAATAAGTCTGATCCTGGGTCTTGTCTCCTTTGTTATTCTGAAAATAGTGTTTCTACCTCCAAGTGGGTCGGAGATTGCTTCATTTACACTACTTCCAACAACAAGCTCAGCTACCTGGTGGGTGACCAATCTCACCCTATCAACCACTTTGATACGTAAGTTTTTTTATCCTTTCTTTTTCTGCTCTCTCTTTGAAGAAACATAAACTGAATGATGGTCATCGCGGTGTGATTTTATAGTCCCATGTACTTGCTCGGATACTTGCCCTCCCAGAACCGTGTTTACCTTTCCGATAAGGACATCAACGTTTTTAGCTACAATCTTTCTGTTACGGTGATCGACTACCAGTCGGCCATCCTTCGAGGAGATATGGAGGCTGCGGCCGGGATCTTGCCTTCTGTCCCTGCCGACCAGCTTAACCGGGTGGCTCGATTCCTGGAAACCCAAGGTAGGTGTTGTCAATCTATGCTTGAATGGAGAAAATGTTCTCTTTTTCGATCAACCGACGATTTCTGATTCTTTTTGATCTTGTGATCTTGTGATCATTGTTACCTCATTCACTTTCGACAGACCTCCAAGAGCTCGCTATGGATGTGTCTAACGATCCAGACCACAAGTTCGAGCTCGCCATCCAGCTAGACGATCTTGACGCCGCGCTCCAACTCACTCGAGCGAGCCCCGAGCAAGGTTCCCAGTCGAAATGGAAAACTGTTGGTGACAAAGCGTTGGCTGCTTGGCGAATTGATCTGGCGGAGGAGTGTTTCAAAAACGCGTTGGATTTACCGGCGCTCCTCTTGATTTACACCTCGTTGGGTGACCGAGCTGGGATCGAATGGTTGGCCAACACCGCTCTCGACAAGGGCCTTCACAACATTGCCTTTACCGCTTTCCTCCAACTAGGAGACGTCAAGCCGTGTATCGACTTGTTGGTGAAGACCGATCGGGTCCCAGAAGCCGCTTTCCTCGCTAGGACATACGCGCCTAGTCAGGCATCGGAAGTGGTCAGCAAGTGGAAGGCCCATTTGGCAAGTACCGGTAAGGGTAAGGTCGCAAAGACGATCGCTGATCCTGCCGAGTCTGCCGAACTGTTTGAAGAGGATTGGTCAGAGGCCCTACGATCAGAGTCACACGCTGCCGCCGGAACAATCAGTCACGGAAACGGAGTTGGCGGACACGGCCACGATGGTGAAGACGAAGAGGAAAACGAAGAGATGGTGGATGCGCCAGAGCCGGAAGGGGATGGCATTCAGGTAGAGGATGGGAATGCCGATGAAGAGTCGAGCAGCCCGATAGATCAGGTCGAGAAATTGGTTGACGGGGTGAAGGAGTTGGTCGTCGGCAGTTCGGATGAGGCGGTGGTGGATGGGGAGGAGGAGAAGGAGGAAAATACTGAATAAAATCTAGTGAGTGTCTTTCCTTCCCTTTTGTTCAATCGTTCCTCTTTATCTCTCCGTCATGATGTTTACTGAAATGAATAACAAACCCCGGGCTATCCCTTTGCCTCCTGGTTCTTTCACCGTTCAAACCAGATCAGTAGAACTCGTTATCTCTTTTTTTCCTTTCTCTTCTTCGTGTGGATTCATCGCTCTCTTATCCCATCGTTTCTTATCTCTTCTTTCTACATTGATTTCTCTACAACTCTTTTTTTTCCGGTTTAGGTTTTTATCTTCCTCATGATCTACATCTTGATTTAAAAAAAAAAAGGAAGTTTAACTCATGTCCACCTGAAACGAGGAAATGAAGAAGAAAGAAAGAGAAGAGAAGAGAAGAAAGAAGGGGAACATCTGTTTTATAGACCGACAGGGGCGGTGATTCATTTTTTATTGGACGTTAAAAGAGTAGGATAGGTTGAGAAGAAGCTGTAGGGCAACAAAGACGTCAAGGAGTAAGAGAGATGAGGAAAGGAGGGATTAAAAAGACAGTTGAGCAAGCGAAAATGAAAAGGAAAAACAAAACATTGTCCAAGAAAGAGATTGAAAACAAGATCGAAAACGACAGATGTCGAGAAAACGAAAAGAGAGAAAGCATATAGATAAATAACGACTGTAAGGCTCTAACAAAGAGCTTAGATAGACAATATGAGAAAGAGAAAGACGGAGAAACGACAGAGGGAAACGACAGAGAAAACCCAGATGATGACAACAAGAAGAGGAAGACGTAAGTTTTGCGGGAAGAAAAGGAAAGAAGAAAAATTACGGTTGAGATCTATCCAATGCCCGGCTTATCGGTAGTTGATCTGATAGCCAGGTAGGTGATTGTTCTCGCCTATATCATCTTCATCGTGGTTATTCGTAGGCACAAAGCCATACCCACTCGGACTCCTAACCGGGGGTGGAGTGTGGTCATCTCCGTGGCTGTTGGAGTCGGAGTGGGAATGGGAGTTGAACTCTGCCATTGGATATTCCTCTTGTGAGGATTCCAAGGCGGGTGTATGGTCGGATTGTTCAAGGAGCGGAAGGGTAGCGAGTGTTGATCCTGTTGGTCTATGACGGGCGGATGGGTGGCTGTAAGGATCTTCATAGTCCGGTTCGTCATTCTTTGGAAATGCCCCACGACGAAAGGAAAAAGAGACCGGGTTAGTGATTCGACTTCATATATGTGGGACAGAAGCACTATATACAAGAAATTGAACGACAGGACATACAGAAAGGGACTGATGTCTACCATACCAACCTCCAGCATCTGCCATAGGAGCAGCCGAGTGGACAAGCTCGACTGTCGATCCATCGTTGTTCGCAAATTGACTGTAACCGGTCTCGCCAAAGGCGCTATCCTCTGTGAAAGACCTTTCCGGCCCGTTAGGTCTACTAGCGAAAGAGCTGTGGAACGTAGAATCTCCATCGTGTTCGATGATATGTCCACCTTCGTCGAGCTCGACTTGTTTTTCCGCGTCGAGTGTGGCGTTGTACTCGGTGAGTTCGGTCTGATTGAGTAAATGAAACCCCAAGATCAATATTAGGTCTAAGATCGGACAAGAGGATAGATATATACGCGGGAAAGCATACCTCTCTGACACCTGCCACTTCTCTCTGGAGTTTGGAAGAGTAAGGCGCAAGGATTTGTCGAACGAGATCCTGCAAAACAGATAACGTCCACACCAAGTGTATGAGTATCGATGAAGGAAACGAAAAATAATGAGACAGGATCCATCACCAACCTGCTGCTCCTTGTGGACTGTGACGGTGAACAATACGTCATCCCTCAAAGCCGGGTGAACAAACTACCGTGAACCAGACGCCAGAAAGAGAAAGATCAGCACATCTCGGATAAGAAGAGATCCTTGCCAAAAAGCTCTGTACGTACTCGTTGTTTGTACGAATGTCTGGCCTCTTCTAGAAGCCCGTGTGATGCTTCTAGAGTGGGAACAAAGTAATGGAATCGGTTTCCGTAAGGTCGCAGAACAAATATCTTGAAGAGGATGGTGATAATGAAAGGAGGGGCGGCTGCAAACGCGTTCCATGATTTGGTCTGAAGACTGATGGCTGATTTGTTTGTTAGAGAAAAAAGATACCAGATTCAGCCCACTCTGTTTTGACCTACGACGAGAACACCCTTGAAGAAAAAAAAGTATACGAACTCAGGGTCATCAAAACCTGCATGAAAAGCAAAGCGACCAACAACCTATTGACAGCCACATTCCACATTCGTCCTCCACTCTCTGATCTAGAAGAGTACACGTAGAGTAGTTGATACTTGTAGATGTAATGACTGAGCCAAAACACGATGGTCTGTTGTTGAGATAGACAGAATACTCAAAGGTTAGGGTACGAAAACATGAGAAATAACGAGACAAAACGATCCAAACTCACTGCAGAAGCCACTACCAACGGCGCTAGAGCTACGTGGTGATAACAAAGACGACAGAGACAACTTCAGCTCGAGTCGGTTATCTTCTTGCAAGGATCATCAACAGCTGTCTTCAAACTTACGAGCATAGACCAAACCGACAGTACAGAGGAACAACAAGTTTGCATACACAATCGAGTATTGGAAATAAGGTGGTCGGGACCATTCTTGAATATCTCTAGGTGTCCTAGCGAACAAGCTACAAGAGTGATTTTGAGATTCCTAGATCAGCGAGACTTTTACTCTACAGAAGATATATATATAATTCAGATGGATTGAGGAGGACTTACAGTGTTTTGATTGAGAGAAGAGCAAGCTTGATCAACTGGGCTAGCTCAAAAAAGACCAAGAAACCTCGAAGACTAGAAGGGACGAGGATACAAGAGGCCATACGTTAGACAAATGAAGAGGGTCGGGCACTGAAAAGAAAAAGTGGACTTGCGGGAAGAACGTCAACCAATACACGTTCTGAGCAACGTAGGTGTACTGAATCTCAGAAGGTAAGACTAAACGTATACGAAAAGTGGTAGGAAGCCTTCAGCGAAATGATCCTGAGAACAAGTACGCGAGAGAGAGAGATGATACACGTGGAAAAGAGCTCACTCGAGATGTAACTATCCCAGATCTCTTTAAAGCTCTTCTTCTCCTTGACCTCTGAAGCAATTCCAACTCCAAGGTTGACAAACACAGTCAAGAGAGAGAAGATAAAGAACTGAGAGATTACGAGGAATGCATAGTATCGAGTGAGAACGATCCGGTCGACTTGTGATCGAGACGTCTAAGTTCACATGTGAAAAAAAAATCGAACCAACCGGCGAAAGACCGTCAGTTCTCGGTCAAACCAAAAATCATGTTTGACGGATTCTTCTCTTTCAAGGATCAAGAAGCAGGAAGAAAACGAAGAGAAGGGAACAGTAAGACTAACAGCTCCTTGGTACTTTGTTAACTTTCGGATGAAATAAGGCAAGAGCAGCTGAAAACCGGCCGAGATCGTGGGGGGTAACACTCCTGCTACGATGGAAAACGTCCATTCACCCATCGTACCTGCCTGCTGCCACTTATCTAAGAATGACACATAGCTCGCGAGCTGCGCGAAGCCAGAAGATAAAGTGAAGGAGAGGAAACACGGAAATGTAAGAAGCGTGCGCAGGAACAAATGGGAGAAAATTCGAAGGTTGAACGTACCGTGACTAAGTTGGCAGCGGCAGCCACGAGAACAAGCGGGACGGTATTGAAGAAACAGACTAAGGGAATTAAAGGAGAGACAAGGCGAAGCGAAGATAATCAAAATTTCCAGTCAACCTGGTTGACTATTTGAAATAAAAAATAAAATAAAATAAGCAGAAGAGAAAATACCCACCGAGTGACAACAAGGCAAATCCTACGATCTTTGAGTTGAACCTCTCTCCCGGTGTGATGTTCGCATTGTGCCAGACTAATCTCGACAAAAGGTGAGGGGAGAATATCTCGGAGACAATATCAGTCTATCCTTCCAGTCAGATAAGGGGGGAAACGGCATGGAAAGAATGGCACGAACGGATATCTCCAGGAGCGGGCGCAAGAGTCAGCTGTGCCCCGCGAAGCGATCTCTGAGAACCCTGATGGCCCTTTGCAATCGCATGAGCTGGTACCATCAAGAGAAAGAAGAGAGGAACCAGAAATCTTTTTAGTCCTATATGTCGACAATATTCGGATTTACAGCAAAGGTTGAAAGAAAGTACCTTGAGCGGCATCCATCATGCTAACAAACCCGTAGTTCTCCGCAGGGATCTTTATTTTCTTCGCCCTCTTTGCAATCTCCTTTTGTGTCAAGTTTGAACCGTCTTGGTTCTGATGAGGATGGATTGCCGGTTTCCCGTTCTTTTTGTACTTGGGTTTGAGGACCTCGATATCTTCTTTCTTTGCATCAAGGACTTCCCGAAGTCGACCAAGTTTATTTCTGTGGAGAATACGATAAGATAGGATGGATACGAAGACTCAGCTCGGTGTAGAGCGAGGGGGGGCAGCCATCAGCAGTAAAAAGGAGCAACCATGACGTACCCATAGAATTCGATGGCATCCTACAACCCAAAAACCAAGATACCAAACCACGTAAGACTTAGTATCAGGATGTAGAAAGTAGTGATTAAAGAGACTGACCACTTTATCGGCGCCGAAACCTAGGAAACCACCTCGTTTGATAGTAGGTCTCCGTTTACCTTCTTGGCCACCTTTCAGGTATTTGACGAGAACCTCTTCGAACTCTCGGACGGTATCATTGTAGTCCTCCTGTGGAGAAAGGTATAGTACGATTTGGTTGGAATAATCGATTGGGAGGGGCATAAGTCAAAGAAAGGATGGAAATAAACGGGCAGGATGACGTACAATGATCTGCGGATACTCCTGTTTGATGGTGTAGAAAACCTGATAAGTAACCCTTCCGATGGCTACACGAGCGAACAAAATGAAATCAAAAGACAAGCCTTAAGATCTCGACCAATCATGGCAGACTGAATATTTGAAGTGAGTTTTTCATTCCCCCCTCGGAGTTGCATCATGAGCGCCTTCAGACCCTCGTCCGACTGGTACTCTTTCTTGATATTGACAATCATCAGACTCCGGGATTGAATGCTCCTTTGGAATTTCTTGCTCATAAACCAGGCTTGTCGGAGGCTCATCATCTTTTTCCAGTAGAACCAGCAGAAGAAGAGCAACAAGAATGCTTTAAATAATTGAGAGGAGGTGATATGTAAGCATTAAAGAGCATATCATTCTTGCGCGCATACTATTCCAGGTACTTACTGATAATATACGTCGCACCGACATGGACAAAAAGAATGTACGAATTGTATCTCGAGTTGTCCGTTTCAGTGCTATTTGGAAAGAAGAAGACCCCCCGATCCGACAGATCAAAAGTTAGATTCGATGCTGGTCGAATGACTGTATGAAGCAAGACAATGGACTAACCCTAGGCCGCTGATTGTTAATCGACTAAGAGTGGCCAGGGTGCTTGGCGAGTACAAATCTGTGCAAGAACGGACGGCGGACAGAAGTATAGAGAAAGATTGTAGGTATCGAATGGGTCATCTTGAAGACAAAAAAATGACTTGGGAGGCGCGGAGAATAGGAAGAGAATGAAGGACGTACAGTTGATAGGCAACAAAACGGCGCATACCAAGATTGATACACTGAGAAAGAACCAACGGAGTAATGAAAGAAACTGCAAAAACGCAACCGCGTCGACTCCTTTTTGAGTTTGATCGAGAACAGATAAGAAAAGTAAGAGGAAGTGATTCAATTTAGAAGGATAGGCAGGAGTTAATGAGGAGGTGAAGATGAAGGTGGAAGCAAAGAATATAGGTGCACTCACCGATGGTGTCGACTAAATTCAGGTCGTCTTGGGTAAGAAGCGGCTTGAGCCAAGAAAAGAACCCAGAACCGAGCTATAGCCCAGAAAGGACGACGAGGTAACCTATGAGTACGAATGATCTTTATCTAGAGCTCTATAAAACAGAAGCTAACGCCGTCCGTAGAACTCACAGGAGGCGGCGGCAACTCGTCCTCATCCGTCGAATGATACTTTGATTTCGGAGCGTACACCTTTCGTTTTCTAGGTCTGAAGAATGAGAACGCGATGAGGGTCACCACAGAAATCCCGCTCATCAGAGCGACCTGAGAGATAACCGCTCTGGCCGAAACTACCAAGGGGAGAGGGGAAGAACGATAGGGATGGGTTAGCACGTGATCTAGTTGAACAGAATATGCTTTTGGTAGATAAAGACTGACCTTGTGTATATTTGTTCCCAGAATTTACCCTAAATGGTACGAGAGTAAAGGAGAGAGGAAGAGGAAGAGGAAGATGACAAACGCGCAGACACACATACGATCAGTCAGCCCATCCGTCGGTTCATTCATTCATTCAAACCCGCTTGAGCTACGGCTAAGGAGCTCAGGAAGACGAGGACAAAAAGAAAAAGGGAAAAATGACGTACAAAGCGGACGTTCTGTATGTCAGGTTTCCGTACAATATAACTCGAACAAAAAGTCAGCTCTAAATCCCTTTCTGCTCTATTTAAAAGAATAAGAGAAAAAGGACTTGCAAAATGCCTGTTGCAGACATGACAAGGGTCTTCTTTTTCTTTACAAGCTTGGTTGGTGATTGAGGGGATTTAAAGTATGGAAGATCTCTCCGAGACGGATTCTAAATTGAGAAAGAAAGAAAGAAAGAAAGAAAAAAGGCCGATCTTGAAGGTGTACGTATTTATATGTACTGGCTTAACGAACAAGATCCTTTACTGCACACTTGCTCCAGGCAAGAAGAAAAGTAAGCTGATAAAGTGAATGGTCGGTGTTGGATGTGAGTGTATGCTGGCTGGGATTGATTTCGGTCGTCGACCGTTAGAAGAAAAGGTGGAGAACGTTAGGCAGTCCATCCGCAGCAAGGGGAGAGAACTTACCCGGGAGGCCCAGGCTTGAAGGGCCAAAAAAGGGCTAGACTGCGGATGGGGTTTGAAGGTTAGTCACCATGGTATTATTCCATCTAACCCTAACTGCATCATCTGATGTACTTGCTTCTCCCCATCTTGATCATTCGGTCGAGACTCGTTCCATCTATACAACATACAACACACACATACAGAGAGGGTACGGTCAGAAAGTCATGTCAGCCTTATCTCCAATATCAACAAATACATCGACAACACCAGACTTTTCTCGTCTGGAAAGAGCCGAGAGGTCGAGAGATGAGAAACGACCGGAATGGCCGATAGGTTCTGATGCGTGGAAGGTATCCGGTCGAGGGATCGGTCTATGGTGTGCGTGTTCTTTTGTTTCGCCTTGAGCAAAGGTGGGGAAGGGGCACACTCAGAGGTATTTTCTTACGCATCTTTCTTTAATCTTGTCTCTCTGACACACGTACAAACAGCGGTTGGAGGAGGAATGGTGGGAACGGTATTGGGTGTGATGGGCGATACAGGGGTGGGTACATTCGCGCTGACGACCGCGTTCAATACTGCCTGTATGGGCTGTGTCTTTTTTGGTAGGTTTCTCTCCCTTCCTCTTGGATTTCTTGCTCTTGTCTAACTAAACACACACATGAATATATATATATATATGTGTGTGTTCTTGATTGTCTCGATAAGGAACGAGAGAGCTCGTATTCTCGCCACTCTTGCTCAGAGCTGGTCTCACGTCGGATCACCGTCGACAGATGAGACTAGCGATCGAGCAGGCGAACGGAAAGGGAAACCCGAATGCAAACACAGTAGGAGAGCCATCCAAGCTGGGTCCAGATACGTGGGAGGACATTCGACAGAGACGGGTGATGGACAGTGCTCTTGCCGGTGGCTTCACCGCTACACTTGGTCCTGCACTCTACCGTGAGTTTCTCTTTATTTGCGTGCATATGAGTGTGTACGCTCAGACTGATTTGTTAAGAAAAATCATGATAAAACATTCATGAATCTCGGACAAATATGGGCAAAAAAAAAGGAAAGATACTGGGATACGGAGGTTTCAAAGTAGTGGCACCGACGGTAGGGATGATCACGGTGACAACGATGTTTGCGAGCGCGACATCCGGTCTGGTCCAATGGCTGTCGAATGAACTGAGAATCCATCAAGCAAAGATGTACGGCGCGTACGACGCTGTTGGACCTATCCCCGAGATTAATATCCATGCGGTCCGACAGAATCAACGTCAGGCCATACTGGACACGTTATCTGTTGCTCAACAAAAGGCCTTCAAACAGACGACCTCGATTTCTGTCGACGAGCTCTCTGGCAGTGATCCAAGGATTGGAGAACAGGCCGAGACGGTGGATCAGAAGAAAGAGAAAAGTTTGCCATGGTGGTCGTTCCGACGATTCATGTCCGAGTCGTTACCGAGCGTGACAACGTTGACGGAGGAAGAGTATCTGAAACGATTGGAGGAACAGCGGGTAGAGTGGACCGATGAGTTGGCTAAAGTGAGGGCTCAGTTAGCCGATCTGGGCGAGGATCGAGTGGTCGAGCTGGAGCCTATTGAGATCGCGCGTTTGCAGACATGAGCGTGGAGGGCTAGAGAATGTAACCTAGAGATAAATTACTAGCTCCGTAAGGTGAAAGAAAGAGTGCGAGAAAGCAGACTAGAGAGAGAGAGGAAGAAAAGGAAAGGAAAGCAAAAAAATTAAGAAAAAGAAAACCCTTCTAAAGAGAACGAAGCTAGAACGGAACCTGTATATACGAGAGAAGCCGAAAAGAAGGGAACTGTGATTGAGTAGCTATTCAGTTGGAGAGAGGAAGAGAGGAAGAGAAGGGGAGAGTCTAGAACTGCGAGATCCGATGATTATTTGGCGTGATCTGTTTTGGCCTGATGGTGCCCTGATAATTTATTTATTTATTGGTTTTTTCTTTCTTTCCCCATGTGGCTGCCCTGATACGTTTGTGAAATGTGCGGTGTGGTGCCTGTGTTGTGCCTTCTTTTGCCCTGACGCGCCTACACCCGAAGCCTGGTACCTGATATCTAGTGCGTACCTGATCGACCTGCCTTACTCACCTACCTTACCTTCACAATCACACCGTGATTTCACGCCTCCGACTCACATCCGGCCGGCGCTGTTTTTTTCTCCATCTTTCACTTCCGTTTGTTTTTCTTTTTTTTCTTTCCTCCCTCCTTCGTCCTCTTTCCTTTCCTTTCCTTTCCATTTCATCTCGACCCGACTCCCTTCTGTTTCTTCTTCCTTCCTCTCACTCGGACCTTGCTCTCCTTCACATCTGCTTTCTCATAGATATACGAACAGTGTTTTTCTTTCTTTTCCTTTTTCTTTCTATCTTGTTTGTTTCTATCTGTTCTCTTCTCCTTTTCCTTGGCTGGCTTCCTTCCTCAGTTTCTCATCTTCGGAGCAACACGGTCAAGACAGTCAACCAAATATAACTCATATTATCTAGGTCAGTCCATAAAATATTTTTTCCTTCTTTTCTCCCTTCCTCTGTTGACATTTTTGGCTCTTCCTCCTCCTCCTCCTCCTCCTCCTCCTCCTTCTTCTCCTTCTTCTCCTCGGCAGAATGAACCTTTTCAAGCTCAAATCAAAAGCTACAAAGACAGATCGACCGATAAGCCCATCCGGAAAATCTTCAGGACAGTCCGTCCGATCGGTTCTGCCATTTGGAAACAAGAAGAAATCAAAGAAACCACAACAGGCAGACAGTCTTGGTCGAGACCTCGACCTCTCACGTACGCCCTCAACCGTCTCGACAGACTCACACTCTTCCTCCGGCTCCTCATGGTCCTGCCACGGTAATCGACAGGACGACCGTTGGGATTATGAGCCAAGTTTCATCTATCCAGACTCATCAGTCACACCATCAAATGATCCGTCGGTCTATCCTCAGTCTTCTGCCGCGTCGTCAATGTACCATCTGCCTTCTGTTTCTTCGGTCGATCAGAGCAGAGAGCGACTTGACCGACTGGAATTATCCCAGTCGTCCTCCTTTTTCTATCGACCCAACGGGTCTCAGTCATCCTTCCACCTGTCCAACAAGTCCCAGTCCTCGTTCCATCACCCCCACCCATTCCTTCCGGCCTCCAGTCAGGCCCAACAAACAAACACCACGATCAACCGGTCAAATCTTCACGCCTCCCTTCCCTCGGACGTGGCAGAGTACAACCCGTTCGGTTGCAGACCGTACCCGGTACCAGCCTCTCTTCATCACTCTATAGATGGTCTCTCTCCTCATCCTTCTCATGCGGCTACAGACGACGACGATGATGATGATGACGACGACAATCGCGACAACAACCGTAGCAGGCATGGCGCTTCTCTTGACCAGTCTCAGTCCGTCCACCCGTCTTTTCCGGTTTACCCAGCCTCTTCTCGAGCACGCGCCGGATCTTCTTCCCTTCCTACGACAGCCAATAGAAGTAGAGCGAGCTCGATAGCATCTAACAGGACGACAGGCTCCAGTATACATTCACACTCTACGGGCGCCGGTGCGGACTCTACCTTTCACGGCTCATCTGCCTTCCTTGCCAGTGGATTGGCCACAAGAGCGAGATCAACCTCGGTTTCGTCCGCTATTCATGGAACGTATCATCCACCCCACCCGTCCCCTTTGGGTCATTCGACCAGTCGCCTCGCCAGTTCCCAGGATGACTTAGACGAAGGAGAAGAAACCCTGCGGCCGTCCGCCTGTTGTCCAGCTCAACTCACCCGATCGGATGACCTGTCAGGTTTCCCGTTCCCGTCCTCACTGGTAAGAGAGCAAGAGACGGAGAAAGAGGATGAGACAGAATTGGCGGATGTGTGGAAAGATTTCATGAAGGATGTCACCTTGCCCATCAAGCCGTCCACCGCCATAACAGAGTTCATCCACAAGCCTAACCGACCACCACCACCCCCGCCGTCTTCGTCTGCGCCTTCGTCCGCCTTGCCTCCAGTTCCTTCCGTGCCGACCGCCACCTCACATGAAGGACTTAGAGTGAGACTCCCGGTGGAGGACGCGGGGAGTGAGCCTTTTGAGCTCGCGTACTTGATCAACGATGGTCAAGATCGCGACGACGAAGATGACGACTTGACCGTCAACCTCTCACATCTCGTCCTGCCTTCCGAAACCTCCGCCCAACCTTCTGACCGCGTTTCATTTCAGCTCCCACTCACCCTTCCATCCAGACTCAACGCCTCCCGGGACAGACAATCAGCACTGTCCACACGATCGTTCGCCTCGTCTGTCTCATCCGCCAGGTCGTCCGAGCCAGCGACGCCTTCCTTTCCTCCAGCCACCACCGCTCCCCTCTTTTATCACCCAGACGGGTCCTACCTCCGAGCCAACGTAGATCAGACTGAGCCCGGAGCGACACACGAAGCGCACACTGCTACAGATGCCTTACAAACAGAATTTTGGAGGGCGAGCAAGACTATGGTGAGAGCGCCGACATGGTGGTCAGGCCCCCCACCTGGCGTGGACGCTACGTTGGCACATTCAGACTCGAACTCTGAACTTGCAACGACCGAAAGGCCGGTGCTCAGGTTGGAAACAGCCGGTCAGGTGCAGAGTACCGTCGCTTGGGGTGAAGCCCTTTGAGATTTGTTTCCCCTTGGCTTGTCTTTTTCTTTTATATACACTCTCTCTTTCCTTTTCGTATCATGTCATTTTCTTGTCTTCCCCATGTTTTTAATCTCTCACATACTTTCTTTGTTCGTTATCCATCTGTATCTATATCTGTTTTTCTTTATATCCCACCTGGTCCCAGTCCTATCTTGTCTCTATCTCATCTCTTTAGGCGTGCTTCTCTCTATCTCATCCCCAAACTGGGGACATTCATTCGTTCGTTTTTCTTTTTAGAAATAGGACAGTCTTATCGATATATGTGTATACATAATAAATGCGATGCATTGTGTCGTCCTTTGATCTCCATCTCGCCTTGCTTTCCTTGTCCTTAGGGATACGAGGGTTCGTTGTTTCTCTTTCTCTTTGAAACATCTGAACATTCTTTATGTGTGAAAGATCGTTCGGAACATCTCTGCAAGAATCTGAAGGGATCGCTGAAAGGATAACTCAAGGCCAAGAGAAGGGAGACAGGTGATGGCGATGAAGGGTAAAGACGCACGGAGGGAGTCGACTGAACTACTTTATATTTTGGTGTTTTTCCCCATCACGCGTCGACTCTTGAGGGAAAAAGCTTAACCCACCCCCTATCAACATACATCTCCCACCGCCGTCCTCATTCTTTTGATTTCGAAGAGAAGGAACCTCGAGAATGGCATCTTCTCAGACCTCACCTCCCGATATGCCATCTACAGAACTAGCTAGTGCTCCGACGTCTACTCTTGGGGAGACCGGTGTTTCGGCTCCTGCTCCCGTAGGAGCAGGAGCAGCAACAGGAGGAGAATACACACATCATAGAGGTCCGTTACCAAAGACAAAGTCAAGGGCCTATGGTGCTCAGTTGTCTCGGGATGGAGATATCCAGTATGTTTCTTTTCCCATCTCTTTCTCTGCTTTCAGGTGTCTAGCCTCTGGTTCTTAGGAATGAAGAGCTGACTTGACTGAGCTTGAACGGTTTATCATCGTCTTTCTCGACGGGTCTGAAAGAAAATACAAAGCGAAATACAAAGATTTAAAGCTGAAAGTCAAGCAAATCGAGAAGGTATTTCTTCTCCTTTGCTCTTCCACTTCTTCTTTTCTCTCTCTCTCTCTTCTCTTGAATGTAGTGCAGTCCGGACGGCGATAGGACTGATGATCTTCGTCTTTGTCGATATCTGTATCCGAACTCAACAAACTAATGACTTTCTTGTTCGTTTTTTCCCCTCAATGTGATGGACTCCTGGATGAAGGACAATGACAAGCTGTTACTAAAGATCCTCAAAGCGAAAAAAGATATTCAACGAGCTCGTCTTGAACGAGCGTTCGTTCCCTTTCGCTCTTATCCCTTCTTCCTTTCTTTCTCTATTTCCAATCTCATGCCTGCTTCTTTTTTTCTGTGTATGTGCGTGGGTACGTTTGGGTGGAATTCATTTGGGGGGGAATATAAAACGGAACGTGGGAAATTGAAACGACAGGATCATATACGAGCGATTATCCGTACCGATCGAACCTCCGGCTCCTACAGATCCGTCCTTGCCATCTTACGAGTCCCATTTCTTACCTCCCGTCCCCTCTCCTTCTCTTCCAGCTCAGGCGTCTCAATCAGACGCCCCACCTCTTCTTTCTCCGATGACGCAGACAAGAGCGAAGGAATTGACTGATGGGTCGATAGGTGGGGAACTCGGACCAGAGTCGGGATTGAAACCAGAAGAACCAGCGCCTACCGTCTCTGCTCCTCTTGACACCACTACCGACAACGACAACAACAACAACAACAACATGGCTACCACTACAGATACTGATGGTGATACCAGCGCGCCTGTGGCTGTATCCGAGCCAGCAAATGGCGCCCAATCGAATGGACCGGTATCCCCTTCGCCTCCGTCTCTGTCTGCATCTACGTCTATATCCTTAGTCCCCTCTGTATCCTCACAACCGCCAGCACCGGCATCAGTATCACCACTTCCGAGTGAATCGCACGCAGAGACAGTACCAGGATCGGGACCGGGACGAGAAGAGGAGGAAGAAGAAGAAGAAGAAGAAGAAGGACCGGAGAATGGAAGGATGCACGTCGATCAAGAACAAGCATAGACATGAATTAAGGTCTGATTCTCCCCGCTGTGCTACATACTTCATGGTCTACGCCCTTCTTCTTACTTTTCTCTTCCCCCAAGAAAAGAAGAAAAGAAAGAAAGGGAAGAGGGAGGAGGGGAAGAAGCGAAGTGGTCCAGAGGGCTGATGATTCCATGTATTCTTATCACTTGATCACTTGCCATTTGTGCACCCTTCATAGCCATATTCACATCCACATCCACATCCAAAGTCTTGATCTTATTCATAACGCTAATCATACCGAGACGAGACATGAGGTACCAAGTTCGGAACAAACAACGACAAGAGATCCATGAATTCTTCTAGTAATCACCAATCTCAAAAATCCCCGTTGTCGAGACGAGAAACCCAGTTTTAAAGGAAAAGAAACGAAAACGAAAGAAATGCATAGCTTCACACGAACACGTATACGCCAGAGGAGAAGGATGTGGATGAAACTTTGGATCTATACAAACGATCTCTAAAAATGGATTTTCCTGTTTACCCTCGTCTTTATCTGATCCAGTCCTTCCGCCGCTGTCAGTGTCAATGTTATCGTTATGAGCCTAAACGATCGTTTGCCATCTTTCCTTAATGTTTCTTAATTATGATGTAATGAGCTCTTTCCACACGATAAGGCGACCAGACAGGATACAAAGGAAAGAGAGAGAGAGAAAGCAACGACAGGAGCGGAAGATTGCATGGAATCGCAAGATAGAGCAAAGGAAAAGGAAGGAGAAAAAAGGCAAGAGAAACCGTTCGCAACGAAGCGCCAGTCAAGTTTCTCCTTTGTTTTCCTTCTCCTATTCTCCAAGAACTTTGACCAAAGAGACGATCCAAACCAAAAGAAAAAGAAGGGGAGGGGATTGGGGGGTGGAAAAGAAAGCCAGACAAGGAGGGAAACAAAGGGATATTTAAACCTTGAATCCTCGGGAAGCTCGTCGACCTCGTCCCTTCTCGAACTTTCGTCCCTTGGAGATGACGTGGGGGGCCTTGTTCTTGTCTGTGGGGACATTAAGAAAAGAAAGACAAAAGGTCAGTAAACTTGCCCTTTGATAAGAATTAACATTTTTTTTAGAAGGCGAACGAACGGGGTCCCATTCCGAAGTGTCGGTAGGCCTCTCGGGAGGTCCTCTTTCCTCGGACAAGAACAGTGTTGGATCCGGTGGGGGATCGGAGAGCAAGCTGATCAAGGGTGAGAGCTGATATAGGTACAGGAATTGTCTTTGATGAGCGGGTGTACGGTAAACAAGACAAAAGTAAAGTAAAGAAAACCAACCCTCTCCTCCGGCAGCGATGATCCTCTCCCGAGCGGATCGGGTGAACCTCAAGGCAGCGATGGTGAGCTTGGGGACGGTGAGGAATCGCTCATCATCAGTGACGGTTCCGACAAGGACGATGGTCTTGTTTCCCTCAGGGTTAGCGTTGTGAGTGTGCTTCACAATTCGCGAGATCGAAAGGGGAGGTCGGTTGGTCTTGGAGTGAAAGAGTCGCTTGAGGACAACCTTGTTGAACTTGGACTCAGTTCGTCGAGCAAGGAAGCGGTAAAGCTGAGAGATTGGTGGGGAGAATACAGAAATTCAACAAAGGAGGATCAAAAAAAGCGATAGATAGTGAAGTGTAAGTGGATTGATGGGGAAAAAAGAAACAATCTTCAGTTCCAATTTAACAGAAAAGAGCCAAATTGTAGGAGAAAGAAGCGTACCTTCACAAGCAAGAGAAGGTAGGGATCCTCCGACTTGGGGGCGGTCCTGGCACCCTTCTTGACGTGCTTGTGCTGGATGTCGATTCCCTGTTGTAGCCATTCATTCCATCATAAGAAAAAAAAGGAGGTAAAGTGGAACATAATCTGGTAAGTATTTTGTAGGCGTTCAACAGTCGAGCTTTCCACACAGATAGTTCAAGTCGCCAGAGCACAGTATATGAGTATAAGCACGTATCAGGTCGAGAGGGGTTCTGTAGGTAGTGGGAAGAAGGTTTTTGACGTGGTTTGTCGAAAACTGGTTGTAAGGCCCGAAAAGGATGGATGATCGTGTACTGAAGATGTCTATGTGCTTGATGAATCGAGACTGTCCGTTCCCCGGAGTTCTTGGTTCCGTCCTATCTTCCATTTTACTTCCTCATTCCTCACAGCCAATATCCTGCCCGCCGACCAATTTTTGACTGTTCTTCACCCTCTTCCCAGTGAAAATCCGTTTTCGCTCTACCCAAGAACGAAAAAAGTCCTTCTCTTCTTTCGACCTTATTTTTTTCCGTGATAACGACCGATTGAAAGATTATGTTGAGGACGTGTTTCTGTGTTGAAATTTTCGAGACCCATGTTGAAGCGTTTGGGCATAATTGTGACGGGTGAAGGGTCCGGTTGTCGAGTCGAGTAGATGTCCCTTACGACTCCTCATATACTGTGCTGTGTGCTCTATAGGACGTGGAATACTCTGCTACCCTGTGTGGAAAGATTAAAGAAAAAAAAAGACCAGAGGGTATGTAGACTGACCATGTTGATGCCTTGAAGTGGTTGCCTACTCAAACAGGAAAAGAGCAAAAAACGAGGTCAGAGCTCGCCTGGCAAGCCGCGTTTGCTAGGGTTACGCCTCGAATTTGCCGGTGGGAGGACGATCTGACTTTTTTGTAACCTGAAAGTCAAAGTCAGATGGCAAGCTGTAACCCTACATGTAACCATGTTGTCCGTTCAAGCGTGACCATCTTATCGCTCCAAGGTGCTGTTCATCCAGGTGGCAAGACACTAGTCCGTCGGATGAATCTACGTATGTCGACTATAGCTTGTCCTATCTATGCACTTTATGGTTCCCTTGGGTTGCATATTGTATCCTTCGTGATTTGTTGTAGGATATTCAGTTCAGATCAAATACAATCTTTTCGCTGCGTATCAAAAGCTTGTCCTATCTCATTCTCATCCATTTGATCATTAACTTTGACACGAGTTGATCTCATTCTAGTCTCGACAGCGACGGAGTGATGGTGACATCAGTCGTGAAGCTTACAGATAATATTCGATAAAGAGTTTTCCTTGTTTACAGATAAGAGTTTACTTCAGACTCTATGCTGACGGCCTTGACGTAACCAATTGCCGACAAGGCAGGCCAATACCGATTGACATCAATAATAGAAAAGAGAGAGAGAGAGAGAGAGAGAGAGCGCGCGCGCGCACGCGAAATGTTGAATAGATGATAAGAAGATGGAGTAGAGAAGAGAAGCGATTTGCTCTGGCGTTGTGTCCTCTGATCGAAATGACTAACTGTCTATAGAGGGAGCAGAATAGAAAGTAACACAAAAGACAATAGAGAAAAGATAGGAAATCCTAGGGAAACAACATTTCGATTAGCGAAGATCAAGCTAGCAAGATTGATGTCACTTGTGGAATCTTCTCAAAATCTACGTGTTTTTTCTTGGCGTCAAGAATATAACGGCGTCTGTGTTATCTACTTTATTTACATCTGTACATCATGACCATCACATCAAATCATCATCTCTGACTCAGAGCAATCCGGTGCGATCTTCTGTCGTAGAGATCGCCATCAAGGAGAGATACACAGCTGCCCATCTAATCTAGATGC